>VDFB02392149.1:0-13084 GCA_007258455.2 Sequoia sempervirens | reverse complement strand
TTAGCCACCTAACCCTCTTCTAATCCTTCATTAACCAGCCTAATCAACCTCTCAAATAATTTTTAATTCCTTTTATCCTTCAAAGGAATATTAAATTCATTTTTCTCTTCCCCATGTTATCTTTGACTTGTCACATCAAGTCACATGTGAAATCTTTAACCCCCTCTTCTAATCTCTATTAATTGATCTAATCAAGTACTTGCACAATCCTAATCACCCCCTTTAGTCAACTCTCCCCATCCCCCAAGGAATTTTTAATTCCTTTTTATTTATCCTAGGCTCCTCTCTTCCCCATGTGAATTTTTAATTCACCTTTTAATTCTCCAATGCCCCTTTTAGAATTTAAAATTCTTTCCCATCTCCCCATGAGAATATTTGAGGAATTTTTAATTCCTCACATGTCCTCTCACCCACATGGGGACAAGTACCTCCTTTATGAAGAGTTCTTGTCCAATCCCAAGGTACTTTGTACCCCTCCTCCATGTCATGTCTTATCCTTCCACCTCATGTCCACTTCACCTTTTAGGGCTATCATCACATGCCACATGTCAAGATGTGAGGGCTTGTGAGTTCTCAACTCACCTTAGCCCTACATCTTGATATTTGGTGGATCAATCTCAATCGTCCATTTCCCCTAGGATTTCCCAAAAATCTTATAAATACCCCCTCTTTTCTCTCATTTTGGGGAGATCATTTTGGGTAGCCAAACTCTTGCAGTTTTGTTTCTCAACCTCTACTTAGCCATTTTCACATTCTCATCCACTTGCACCCATCTTCACATCCTCATCTAGCTTGCATCTTGCCATCCAAGGAGTATATACATTCAAGATCGAAGGGCCAACCAAAGGATCGACTCAACGCAAGGTATAAAGTTCCATTTGTGGCTTTGTCTTGTTTTGTTTCCAACTTAGGCTAATCTTGAAGTGTAGGTTGTTTTAAGTTGTTTATTTGCACTCTTTGGCTTGTTGCTTGATTTCTCACCACCTAATTCGCCTCACGTAAGATATTAAGACATCTCACGAACGAATGGACCAATATCATTGTGACTCTCCCGAATCTAACGATTATGAGTGGGATTCCTTATCCTCTACTTCTTCCATGGACCTCAACAAGTTATTTGGAGAACTTGACTTGATGTTAAGTTCCTCACCAAATCCCTTAAATTCCTGTCTACCAAAGAATATGACAAAGGAGGAGTGTTTTAAACACTACTATTGGGAATCACTTGATCCTACCTCTTGGCAACCTGAGCCACCTATTTCTGATAGTCAAACCTTGGCATTAGGCCCACCTATTCATCCACCTAGACCCAAACCTAAGAGAAAAAAGGACCTGGTACAAGAATTTTGTAACCACATGAATAATTCAATCTTTACCTTGACTCCATTAAACTTTGATAACTCGGACGATGACATGCCCTTAGTCTATCCCCAACTCATTGATTGGGACCAACAAGACACACCCATCTTAGACATTTTTGAGAATGACGAAGCAATTGCTGAGTTCCTGGGATTACGAGAAGGCATACCAAATGGTGATCATATGGCTGGTTTTACTATTGACTTGGACACCAAAGCATATTTTGGGGAATCTGTTCAACCCTCCAGTCGCAAAAATGAGAAAAAAGAATAAACAAGATAAAAAGGATGAGTCTCTAGGTGAAAATTGAAAGGCACCTTTAGACAATGAAAAAGTAAAAAGAAAGGATGCATCTGAAGGTGAAAACCTCTCTGAGGCACCTAAGGATGGAGGTTTGAACATTCTCCCCATTGCACAGGAAAGGTCACCCATGCTTGTTGAAGAATCAGTAGAAGTCAACATAGGTACCAAAGAGAATCCTTGACTGGTTCATTTTGCAATGTCATTGACAACAGAAGAGCAGCCGGAGTTCCATAACTTCTTTGCACAGAGACAAATAAATTTTGCTTGGTCATATGACAACATGCTAGGGTTGGATCCTGAACTTGTTCTGCATCATTTTCCCTTACGACCAGGTGCCAAACTAGTGAAAAAAAATTGAGAAAAATGCATCCACAGATTGCTTTATTAGTCAAGGCAGAACTCAAGAAACTCTTAAACATTGGTTTCATCAGATCTATCGACTATGCAGATTGGATTTCCAATCTTGTACCAATCACTAAACCAACTGGGGGCATCCACATCTGCACTAATTTTAGAGACATCAACAAAGCTTGTCCTAAGGATGACTTCCCTTTGCCTAACATAGACATGATAGTTGACATGACAGTAGGATATGAGATGTTGTCCCTTATGGATGGATTTTTAGGATATAACCAGATCAGAATTGCAACTAAAGACCAACCTAAGATAGCTTTCACTTGTCCTTGGGGAACGTATTGCTGGAATGTTATGCCCTTTGGACTCAAAAATGTTGGAGCAACCTATCAACAGGCCATGACTACTATCTTTCATGATCTAGTACACACTCTTATGGAGGATTATGTCGATGACCTTATTGTAAAATCCAAGACAAGGGCAGAACATTTATAGGTTTTAGATAAAATCTTTCAGAGGCTGGAGAACTATAAAGACTCAATCCAAAGAAATGTGTGTTTTGAGTCAAGTCGGGAAAGCTGTTAGGTTATATCATTTATAGACGAGGCATTGAAGTGGATCCGGCTAAGGAAAAAGCAATCATGGACATGCCTCCACCTACCAATCTTAGTCAACTAAGGACATTACAAGGAAGGTTGCAATCTATCAGAAGATTTATAATGCAGTTAGCGGATAAGACACATCCTTTTCAACATCTACGTAAGAAAGGAGTACCCTTTGCATGGATAGCTAGATGTGAAGAGGCTTTTCAGCTGATTAAATAATATTTACTCACACCACCTGTCTTAATACCACCTGTTGAAGGAAGACCATTGATTCTTTATATTACAGCAACCCATTCATCACTCGGAGCATTGCTTGCACAGAATGATGATGAAGGTCATGAAAGGGCAGTCTATTATATCAGTCAGACTTTGGTAGGTTATGAGCTCAACTATAGTACCATTGAACGTGCCTTTCTTGTAGTAGTATTTGCTACTCAAAAATTGAGGCACTATATGCTAAACCATCAAACAATGTTGATTGTTAAAATAGATCCTCTGAAATATCTCCTCAGCAAGGCAGCATTAACAGGATGACTGGCCAAATGGGTTATGATACTTAGTGAGTATGATATCCAGTATATAGAAAGAAAGGATATTAAAGGACAGGTCATTGCTGATCAGTTAGCTGATGCACCCATATAGGTCCATTAGTTGCAAAATTTATTGATGACTTCATATTCACAATTGACACAAACATAACATGGAAACTGTACTTTGATGGCTCACATACAAATCATGGTTCAAGGGTTGGGATATTGTTTATCACACCACAGGGTGATTCCATCCCTAAGTCATTTAGGATTGCATTCCCATGCACTAACAACATAGCAGAGTATAAAGCTCTAGTGACAGGGTTACATATGGTAGTCAAGTGGAAAATTAAGATTTTACAAGTATATGGGGATTCTCAACTAGTAATCAGACAGGTAAATGATGATCATGAGACTAAGGACGAGAAGCTTGTGCCATACAAGTGCATGGTTGATAGCTTTAAAGAGTACTTTGACAAAGTCGAATTTCATCAAATACCTCGTATTTTAAACAAGGCAACAGATGCTATGGCTACAATTGTATCACTTCTTAAAATTCCTAACAACATGCCTAAGTTTGAGTTCTTGGTAGAACAGCTTTTGGTCCCAACCCACAATATCCCAGATTCTGAAATGGTGTGTGACATTGTTGGTCCTGATTCCCCATGGTACAAAGAAATCTATGATTATCTTCATGCCGAAGTCATACCCATTGGCCTATCAAATACCCAATGTAGGACATTCCTCCGCAAGTCAGCCAAATACACCATTGTTAGAGACACCTTATATAGATGCGCCTTAGATAATACCCTACTGAGATGTCTTGATTCTATTGAAGCACAAGAAACCTTGTGTGGGGTGCATGAGGGTATAGGTGGTTCCCATTCTAATGGTCCTACCTTAGCCAAAAAGATTATGAGACTGGGTTATTACTGGCCTACTATGGAAAAAGACTAATATGTTTTTGTAACAAAATGCCACCAATGCCAAGTTCATGGAGACTTGATACATGCACCAGCATAGGAGCTCTATCCTATAACGTCACCATGGCCCTTTACCCAATGGGGACTCGACCTCATAGGTAAGGTCCACCCCACATCATCTAATGGACACAAATTCATTATCACTGCCACTGAGTATTTTACGAAGTGGATTGAAGCCATTCTTATGACATACATTACCGGCACACAGATTTCTAGGTTTATCCTGAACTATATCATCTCTCGGTATGGTGTCCCTCAGTCCATAATCACTGATAATGGCCACCCATTTAAGAACCAAGAAGTCCACCATCTGTGTGATGAATTTCATATCCAACATCATTTTTCCACTCCATACTACCCACAAGGTAACGGCCAAGCAGAGGCATCTAACAAGACCATCATTAGAATCCTCAAGAAGACTGTCAATGATGCTGGTCGTGACTGTCATTTATAGCTTAACCCTACCTTATGGGCTTATCGCACAAGTATCCATACTCCAACTGGTGCTACTCCATATTCACTTGTATTTGGTTTTGAAGCTATTTTTCCTATTGAGGTCGAGATTCCTTCCCTAAGGGTATCCCTAAAAGGCCACATTAATGATGAAGAGTACCGAGTATTGAGACTCCATGAGCTAGAATTCTTGGATGAGCGAAGATAGAAGGCACTAGACCATCTTCAAGCATATCAGAATTGCCTTCGTCATAGCTATAACATGAAGGTATTGAACAGAAACTTTGACATTGGTGACTTGGTTTTAATGGAGAACCCAAAGAATCAAGCAGAAAGAGAGAAACCAGGAAAGTTTGAACCAAATTGGTTATGACCTTATGTTGTTACGGAAGCTATTGGATTAGGAGTGTATCAACTCTCTACTCGTGAAGGGGAACCATTGTCCTCACCAATCAATAGTATGCATCTGAAGAACTTCTACGCATAGCTTCTGGGAGCCTTTGTCTTAATTAGCAAAAATACAAAAAAAATAGAAAATCACAAAAAATCGTTATCAAGGGGAAAACCTGGCAAACAAGCGTCTTAGTAACACCAAAAAAATTAGATAATCTAGAAAATAGTAAAGACAAATCATTTGTCCAATAGTGAAAACCACTTCGGTGGCGCTTTGGATAGGTACCATGGTGAGAACCTGGCAAATAGGCGCCATGTGTAGTTAACTCTGCTCCTTTGTCTATTATTATTCTAATCATAGTCCTCATCATTGTACATAGTCCTTATCATTATATATAATCCACAGCCCTGTACATAGTCCACTATCATGTACATATCTCTTATCCCTATACGTACTACCTATCCCTGTACATATCCCTTATCTTTTGTATCCATCACGTGTATATACCATTCGTAATAAGTGGTAGTCTTTCCCATAACTTGGAACGATTGACATTGAGTGCAATTTATATCCCCCATTTTACCCTATTCATAGTCAATTGGTCTTATACTCGACTGGGGGTAAACACTTGACATGTGTCATATTGATTCTTACATTGGTTGTGTTGAAGACATAAAACCATGGGAGATCCACAAACATCGCAAAATGACCTGAGAAAACACAAAAACGTCAGAAAACTTCAAAAAGACAAAAAAAATTAAAACTTTTCAAAAATCCAAAAACAGAGTCGGAGTCAGTTGCACTTGTTAGTCTTTGTCGTTTGTCGAACTACATTGCCTCTGTGACTGGACGTAGGCAAGGCCATCTGCTGATGTGCCCCTGAGGCATTAGGTCAGTTTGTTTAGGTTTGTTTGTATAAATTCATGATTTAATCCATATGTCTATAGGACAAGGTCATTGGTCATGTCAAACTGCAAGGTCTTTGTGTGTATAACATAGGCAAGGCCATCAATTGAGGAGCCCCTGAGGCCACACTAGGTCATTCCATTAGGGTTTGTCACATTCACTTTCACACATGTCTTCTATTTGTAGTCAGTCTTGTCATTCAAGTCAAGTCAAACTACGAGGTCTCTACATGTACAATGTAGGCAAGGTCATCAATCGATGAGCCCCCGAGGCCGCACTAGGTCAGTCCTTTAGGGTTTTGTCGTCACATAATAAATTTTCAACTCATCGTCTCAAGTCATGTATCAATCTGGTGAACAAGTCAGCAATATCTCTAAGTCAAATCAAACAACTTTCCAAACAAAACAATCAAAACAGATCAACAAATGTCTGCTAGAGGATGTGTCCTTGTAAACAGACATCATCATCATGGAAATCAACCTATATCTTGTTCAGGATGAGTCCTTCCTGAATACTGATATCAGCAAAACAATCTGTCTTATATAGGATGAGTCCTTCCTACATAATCGACAAGGTCAAACAATCAAACATAGCCTTACATAGGTTATCACATCAACGGCATTTGACTCAACATCTTATATGATACATGTCTTTCTGAAACCAGGCTTTGTCATGCCTTATACAAATAGTCAGAACATCAAAACCAGACTCAAAGTTTTATCCGGTATGTGTATCTCCTAAAATCAGGCTCTGTCAATCAATCATTTTATCAATCAAAACAAATCAAACAAACAATTTAAGTTTTGGCAAATATTTTACTAGCTTTTTGACTTTTTGACTTATTTATCTTATCTTTTTAGTTGACTTTATGATGGGAATTAGGTTACTAGCTTTCTCAAGGATGTCCCATGAAGGATTTAGAGAAGCAATGATGTATCAAAATTCTATTTTCTTTGACTGTTGTTTGTCGACTGTCTTTTAAATTTGATTTTGAGTCATGTTACTAGTTTCCTCAAGGATGTCCCATGAAGGATTTAGAGGAGCAATGACGTCTCATGACCTATCTTTTACTTTGTTTGCTATTTGTGGTTTGTCCTGACAAAAAGACTAGGGCAACTTGTGCCCTTAGTATGAGTTAATGACAATCCTTGTCTGCGACTGTCTGTTATTGGCAAATAGATGACCTTGCACACCTTGATTTATGTCATATCATGGTGTTTTTCTCCATTTGTATTAGTCTTTCCCAATGATGATAAAGTTCAAATACCTTTTGTGATACAGCAAAATATCAAAAATTGTGAATACTAACATCTATCTCCTGTCTTTCATTCTTTCTCGATCTTTCTTTTGCACTAACAGTTCTTCTTTCTTGCATTATGATGGAGTCCTGTGACACAAAACATTATATATCATCCTACATCAACGTACATGTTAGAAAAATACATACATATAGGCATATTTCATATCTATATCATCATGGCATAATAAACATTCATCATCAAATAATACATATCATAAGCATTCCATGTACAAAGCAACTATAAATGCATGCATCACATTACATTTGTATAGCATCACATGTAGCCAGCATCATACATATAAGATCATATTGCATCATATAATTTATAAATTGCATACATCACATAGCATCAACATTATCTCATTAGCTGCATAAACATCATAAGATACATATACTTATCCATCACATAGGCATATAATATAAACATCACATGTATAAATAAAGACTGCATAATAAATACATAGAAATGCATATCATGAGAATCGCCATCAAAATCATATATATATATATATATATCTCGCTCAACTGTGTCACATCACAATGTCATAATGTATCAATAATACATGGAAGCCTACAAGCTATAAGATCAAAATACAATGTCTTGATGCATCTCAAGAAGTACCCCTATCCTGAACTGCCACTGCTATCATGCCTAGAGTGTGTGGAGGAATGATGATGGGAACTCGATGACCTGTGAGCTAAGGGAGGTTTGTCATATGGACCTGCTCTGTGTGGCTGCTCCATCCCCTCTATGCTAATTGTCCTACTATGGGTCCTGGTCTGGGACCTACTACTGTGTGCCTCTAAGAAACTGGGAGCCCGTCTCTCTGGTGGAACCTCTGCCTCATACAGATCCTGATAGTATCTCTCCCTCTCCCCAGCTCTAACTAGCTCTTTGGAAAAAGTGGTTGATGGTCCCGTGCACAATGCCCTGAGCTCTGTAAATCTCTGCTCAGTCTCCTATCTCTAAGCTATGGCCTGATCCTTATCCATCACTGCTTTGTCCCTCTCCATCTGATATGCATCCCTCTCAACCATCAGAACTCTCATCTGCTCCTCCAAGGATGCAACCTGAGCACGCAATGTATCTGTGTCTGGATCCTCTGCCCCTGTCTCATCCTGTATGTCCCTCACTCTACCATCCTCCTCCTCATCTAGCTCCTCTAGGATCTGATCCTAAATCTCTCTCTGATGATCATCATCTCCCTCATCATCCTCTTGGTAGGCACCCAACAAACCTAGAGCATCAATCTCTTCCACCTCTCTACCTACCTCCTCAGTACCTATCTCCTCCTCTACGAAGATGTCTGGAATAGCTACCTCTGTAGGATACACCTCCTCTCCACCTCTCGCAATATCCTACTCTCCACCTCTCACAATATCCTCCCCTCCTCTCCCAACATTTGGCATGGCCACATCCTCCTCTCCTCGTCCCTCCTCACGAATCGATGACAATGGTGGCCCTCGTCCCCTCTGACCACGTCTCCCTCTCCTAACTCCATGCCATCCACCTTGGCCATCATCTCCTCCATCACCACGGCCTCCTCTACCTCCCCGACCTCTACCTCTGCCGTGCCTGCCTCGTGGACCTATCCCTCATTGCTCTACTAATGCTAGCTACTCTAGATCTGTCAAGGGGATCGGCCTGTGAACTACCCACCACTAGTCATACTCCACTGTGGTCCTTGGGTCTACTGGACCATCTCTCCATCCCCATGGAACTGCCTGTAATGCATCGATGTCTGCCTCTGTTGTGGCCACTAGAATCTCTAGACCCCATAGCGGGACCTCTCGTGAGGATCTCGCAAACTCTGTCCGTCCTCTAGGCACATCCTGCACCTCTCCAAACTGCCGCAGGACACGATCTGGCAGCTGATGCTCTACAATGTGGACGTGTGACACTATCCATCCAACCAAGAACTGTGCCTATCTGCAAAATGGCAAATGCTCATCCTCATCTGACCACTCATCACACCCCAGGTATGGTCTCCATTTAAACTGTTGCATAGTGTCTATGGCATGTTTGAAGTAACTTGTATCTCCTATGTGGTGCTGAGTGTTCACCCTCGCATAACAGAAGGCGTAGGGAGCTCCATGTGGAAGGTCAACTGTCACAGGTGGCTGGAAAATGGCAATGTGCTCCCATGCCCATACCATCAGGAGTGTGGTACCACAACTCATCGATTGTGCCTCTCGATAGGAAATATCATGCAGATGAAAATATAACATCCTGAGCACACAGGAACCCCAAACATATACCACTCGATGCTCGAGCATGCCTACTAGCATCTCCCCCCACCCCACAGGAAAACCATGACCTCGGCAGTCAGGAAGTACTATCCGGCCTATCAATGTACACAATAGACAGTCTAACTATCTATACCTTTGGGCCAACACATGCCACCTAATCTCATAATTATCAAATCCTAACTACCTAATGTCAGCATGAGGGTAGTACCTACACATCTCGGCAGCACCCCTCTGGGTATCATATGTCACACATGTGCCTCTAATAGGAAGTCTAAGGATCCTATAGACATCCTCTAAGGTAATGGTCGCCTCTCCAATCGGTAGGTGGAAAGATGATGTCTCTGAGTGCCACCGCTCACACAACGCTGTCAGTAATCCCCAGTTCGCCCGAATTTGGGGCATGTCTGTCACGTGCAGTAAACCTAGGTGCCATAGAATCTGTCGCTCTGCCGGCCGCAAACTATCTCTGAATCGAAATGTAGTTGGTCTTGACTCCCGTGTATATATCGTGTCTAGCACAGCCTGCAATGGCATTATACATGTCTCATGTCAGCCTCAATCATCTATTCTAGTGCAAACTCACTATACTAAACAAAATTCAAATGTGTCGTTATTTTGCACATGCGTCATTATTTTTCACATGCGTCACTTTTTAACACATGCAGTGCATAAAATCCAAATGTGTCGTTATTAAACAAATGCGGCTAATTATATCACATGCGTTACAATAAATTCATATGCGTTGAAAAATAAATGTTGCTTTGCAAAATATTCAAATGCATTTCAAAATAGACACATGTGGCTATTCTAAATGCAAAAGCAATGCAAAATGTCAAATGTGTTTCACAAATTTACACATGTGTTGAACCACAGACTAACTATGCAAAATGACTAACGTGAAATTACAAATGCGGTTTTCCACAGACAGATGCGTCGTTCATGCACACAAATGTTGTGTTCTAACAAAATGACACATAACTAAAAATTGAATTAAATGCATAAAAACGTGCGCAAGTGAAAATTTTCAAAAGACAAGTTTGAAGTACATACCGGGGGGTCCACGTCGGCTGGTCTCTAGAAGGTCTAGATCCTATATGTGCGATGGTGAGTATGCGGAACAGGCGACATCCTCACTACAGGTGCAAAGCAAAATCTCAATTCTAGGGCTAGGTGGGTGAAAATGAAATGGTTTTTACCCCTATTCCTATATATACATAGGGCTTAGGTGGCATTTCTATCCTACTGGCCGTGTTAACTTCCCATTTTGATCAGCCCGTACCCGTTCCTGACATTTCCAACCTCAATTCTGCAAACTCCACTGCATTTCTGGTCATCCTATGGACTAATCGGGATCATTTCCAAATTTTTCTGGATTTTTTTTCAAAAATTTGTCAATTTTCCCGAGGGGGCATACATTCACCTATTTTAATTTGGAGCATTACAGGGGCATATTTCTTATCGATTTTCTTTGACACAACGCCGAAATGACATTGTATCAAAGAGGGGAAAATGTAGACACCAAAATCTGGTTTAGGCCTGCGACTTCAATATTCTTCATAATTCATATTCTTCATGGTCATGATTAAATAATGTCAATTATTTAATTATTCTCTATAGTCAATTCTTCCTATTAATTAAATAATCTTAATTATTTAATTAATTCCTCTTTATTCTATTTGATTAATTAAATAAACTCTTTTTATTTAATTATATTTACCTAATTAACCTTATTCTTCTTGTTAAATTAAATAAATCATTATTTAATTTACAGCATCATATTTCAACTATAATTAAATAAATTCTTTTATTTATTTAATTATTCATTTAAAATCCCTTCATCCTTAATTAAATAATGGCTATTTATTTAATTATTCTTCCATCTCCGGAGTCTTGAATTAAATGAATTCTTTAATTCATTAATTCTATTTTAACGCATTCTTCTATATTTTAGATAATTATGTGAGTTATCTAAGTATTCACTTTTACTCGACTCAACATCTATTTTAATTGCTCAGTTAACTCTTGATTTGATGTCTGAGTGGCTTTCTCGAGTAATCTCTTCATCAGATCATTCAATCATCCAGTTCTAACTCATTTGCGTGTACATGCGGATTAATTAAATATTCTTATTTAATTAATTAAACCTTGTGCATGCATTCGAACAAGAATCGCTTTAATCAATCTTTATCTTTGTCATGCAAAGATATTTCTTTTGTTTTCGAATACCGAACTGAAGATTAAATCATTTATTTAATCTTTAATTCTATTTCTAATTTGTATCACTCATGTCACTACTAACAGTTATCAGAATGCATGTCTAATCAGTCAATCTCAACCGTCCGTTGATCTTTCGATCCTGTCATTCGAATAATCAATTTTCTATAAATTGATCTATTATTCTTCATTCCAATCTCTCACGAAATCTTATTACTTTCGAGAGCACTCAATCTTGAATCTTTCATATTTTCCTAATCACTATCTTAGGCTATACTTGCATGAACTTACGAGAAATCTGAGGGCAATTATACTACACAAGCAAAATGGAGAAAGGCAATCGAGATGAATCATGGAAATACGTTTGAAATTGGTGAGATTGTTTCAATTTGTTTACATTTTACTTTCCTTTGTTCTTTGTTGCTTAACATTAGATTTGCATTTCATATTTTAGTATTGCATTGCATGTTTGCTTCTAATCTGTTCCTTGTGCACTTTCTTGGCATTACAGCAACAATATAAGTTTGCAAAAGAATGTGTTTCAAATAAGAGAGCCTGCCTCTTTATTTATACAACAAAAAGAGCCATTGCAACCTACAAAAGAGGCATGAAAAATGATAGCTTAATCCATGAAAATAGACTCACTCAACTCTGTTAAAAGGTGGTGAATAAGCAAAGTGTATACTCAACGTATATTACCACAGATTGACCTTAATGGTTGACATCAACTTAAAACTATTTCAATCTGCACATGATCAAATGATGACAATCGAATTGTTTCCAAAATGGTCTTCTACAAGAAATTACAAAACTTCATATTATGGTGCCAAGTATGCCGCCTCTTCCTATTAATATTGGCATGATTATTCTCATTGATTTAGTCTACTGTTAAAAGGAAACACCTTGCTATGTCAACCCAGTCATGGTTTTGCTGAGTATAGAGGAAGTATAAGTTGCTTTTAGCACACAAATAGTGCTTTGACTAATTCTAGCATCATTGTTTACTTTCCCTATTCTTTAGCATTCAATAATACCAATGAGGTGGCTTACATTATAACACTTTATGCATTCTCAGCTAAGTAATTCATTGATTAGATATTATAAATCCATTTCCATAGTATCGACTATGGTGCATTCACCATATCTACCTTGTTGCTATGGAATATATAGCATGTCATTTGACCTAAATAGTTGACGCCAATATATGTTATATTTGGCCTTTAAAAGCTATACATATATTGTCAATAAATTAACCTATGTCAAATATATAAATTGGCCTCCATGTTGAATATATGTTAATTGATCTCTAAACATATATTTATATATAAATATATATTCATATATGTACATATATATATATGTATATCAATAATATCCCACATATATATATATATATATATATATATATATATATATATATATATATATATATA
>VDFB02392148.1:0-27833 GCA_007258455.2 Sequoia sempervirens | reverse complement strand
TATAAAAAAAATCATCATTTTATTGTGGTTAGGGTGGTCCGACAGACACCTACTTCTTATTTTTTCCCTAAAATTTAACTACTACTACATTGAAATTTCAAATTTTCACCAAATAGATTTAAAAAATAAATTAAAAAATAGTAGTTTAGAAACTACATTCAATTTTCCACAAATGCTATTCTTACATATTTTTTAAATAATATAGATCACTTATTCAAATTTTTACATCAAGTTGGCTATCTCTAATTTTTCTAATTTTTTTTCCACTTAAGGGCCTATTTTTTCCATGATGATCCTACACATACCAAGTTCTAGACTTAAGAACCATAAGAGAAACAACCCAATCCAAACAATTACAGACAATTCTAGCAATAGAAATCCCAAATATACTAGAGAACCTAATCTCATACCAATTTTCTCAAAATGAAAGCATTGAAACTCTGCTTAGGAAAATTCAATTGCCTCAACTACTCATACCTTACTTCTTCTGCAGTCTGAAAAGATAGTGTGAATAAAATAGCGATCAACTTGCATTAAATAGAAAATTTAAGCATGTAGAATTAATGATTCATAATTCCTTACATAAGAGAATTGGTAACTATTCAGTTTAGCTCTGCATTTGGATCGATCATCTTAGAGCAATTAAAAATTCATCTAAGGTGGCCATGAGCTTTGTTTTTTGACCATTATCAACTTGCTCCTTGAAAACAGTGAGGTTATTTCAGATGCTGCCATGTCCCCCTTTTAACTTTGATTAATCACAACTGATCTGACAATTAGAACCTAATTTCATGCTTATCATTAATATGGGCAAAGTACATAGGACCAGTTTCTTGGAGAGAAAATTTCTTTATAATCTTTATCACTAATTCTCCCCAAGATTAAGGGTACAATTTAGTGATGAGGCTATTCATGTGATGATTTTTAGTCCATCTGATCATCCTACTATAAGACTTTATCAACAGTTCTCTCACCACTTTCCTTTCTGATCTATGTGGAATCCCCAGGATCATGCCACGTTGTCATTTTCATTTATGGTCATCACTCATCACCGATCTACTTTATCTTCGCCTGTCTCCATCAATGATGTAAACATCCCGTTGATGCTCTCTAGCCCCTGGTTATGTGGTTTAACCCTTGGTTACATTCATCATTCCATTGCACATCACTAATTCAAACCTTTCTCTTAAGACTTTATCTGTGATGGGAGATGTTGTGTCAATGCTAGATTTGGACACGTATAAATTGCATAAGACAAACATCAAAAAAACATCGCTCGTATGATCATATCATATTAGCGAGATAAAAAAATTTAAAGGACCTCCATCACTTATCACTAATTCAAAACCCAAGTTCTAAATCAAATTCATGATGTACGATGAAGTTAAAACATATGGACCTTGTTCATCACTAATTCTCCTCATATCCTTTGCAAGAAATTAGCGATGCAAAGATTTACAACCTTTGCAATGTCCATTGCGTATCATTGATGTGAGACTTTACATTCAAAATGTATTAGCGATCAAGCGATACATAGGAAATCAAATCACATCACTCATCGCTATTCCAAATTTATCTTTTTATTGCCATCTAGGATGAGTGATAAGAACATAAAGAAAAAAGTATCACTCATCACTATTACAATTTTGAATGCTTAAAAGACATTAGTGATGAACGATATCAAAGGGAAAGCATCAGTCCATCACTCATCATTGATTCTAAGTGTGAATCAATGATTAAATTAGCGATGAGAGATACAACTATGAAGGTCATCGGGACATAAGTGGGAACATTTTAGGCATGTGCTCATTAGTTTTTTTAAGAAATGGAACTTCCCTAGGACAACATGAGAATAGTAGGATGAAGACTTATGAATCATGCAATACAATGGATGTAGAAGTTAGGCAATTCAAACCTAGACAAGAGAAAGGTCACTCACATGATGATATTTTGTGCATGTGTGAGAATATTCTTGGTGACTGACAACAAGAAATACCAGTAAATGACATAATAGAATGCTAAGAAAATTAAAATGAAACAAAACCCTAAATCTCATATAGGAACCCTACATAGATGTAACAAATATTTGTTTTGGTTTTTAACATGAGCACACTAGAATTTTGAAATTTTTGAAAGTGCCATTAGAATCCAATGTTGTGGTGACCAAGTATTTCTCATACAGGAAGACCCTGGATAAAGTTATTGACTACAACTGGTTGTCTAATGAGGAATATGAAGAATGGGGAAGATTATATGTTGGAAAGTTTGGTTTGTGAATATGGATGTCAAACATATACAATTGGCTCAAGTTTTGTATAGGTCTAGGCTTAGAATTTATAATGTATAAAACATATGTTTCACAAGAAAATATTAGTTCTTGATGATGTGGAATGCTGACTGAGATGCTTGTTCGATGAAGTGGATGTGTTGCGATGAAGAAGTTTATCCTTTTTGCCATGTGCTTTTTGGAAGGAAAATTTTCTCCTTATAATGAATGAAAATGATCTTTGTCTCATATGAATTCCCTCTATTTCAATGAATTTAAATATAAATGAATTAGGGAATATGTCTTATAGCAGTCCAATTAGAATGTGACATGTGTACACTTGGCCTAAAGCTTGTTTGTGCTCTCTCATTCTATAAAAGGGAATTCAGGGCCTTTTTGTGTAGGTCCTTTGTTGAATTTTGGAGTTGAATTGTGAAAATTGAAAATACAGACTGAACATGTTGAGTCCTTATCTAATTCTTTAAGTCTAGGTAGCAATTTTTGTTAAATGTATGGTTTCTGAACATTTCTGAAGAATAATGGAGATTTTTCAAGTCTATAGTCTCTCCATTTTGGTTTTGTATTTGAATTATTAATCAAAATCCTAATCATAGATCATTTCATTAATTTTCATCATTCATGTTGTGATATGTGCTTTGGTTTTAGCTCTTGTTCATAGAATGCATTAAAATGCTCGAATCAAATCATGAATTTGTGTGCAAGGTCATTGGATCCGATAAGTATTCTATATATTTTGGTTACAAATTTGTGAATTGGAAAGTAGTATCGGTTAGATCATGGGTGTTCAAAATTAAATAAACCTTATATTTCAATTTACTTAGACTCCTAGCCCATAGATAATGGCACTAATCCTAACTCATCTTTGTCATGGTTCTAGTAACCTGAATTGAGAAAAATATTTTAAATAATCATTGATCTATCTTCAATTTGTTGTATTTTTTGTTGTTTTATATTCTCAGATTAATTTGCAAGGTTCATTTAAGAAATTGCTAACTTGGAAAATTTCAGCTTATTAGCTATGGGTGAGAATATATCTACTTAAACATATAGTGTGCACGTGAATTGACTGCAATAATAGTATAATACACATTCTGGGATCACCATCCTAAGCTTTGTAGAGCCCAAAGTGCAGGAGACAAAGCCATTAGTGCAATATCTCATTAGTTGGCCACTTGTCTAGTATATATTTGAAAATTGATCCTAGCAAACTCATAGTGCTGAAACCTAATTGGTTCATTGTATAAACAACCAACAAGAAACATAACCAATGTAATAAATAGTAGTAATAAGATCAACAACAAATAGATGGAAATAGAGAGCACACACATGCACAAGGAGAAACCAGATTTATGTGGAAAACCCAATGAGGAAAAACCATGGTTAGAGTCAACTCACAATATAAGGATCTTTTCTAAAAGGACTTGTCGAAAGTATCACTGCCTAGGACAAGATACAAATAACACTTGCAACACTGAAGGACCGACCAACTCTAGGAGAAAGATATAGGGACCTGATGAGATTCACAATATCAAAGTAGGATACAATATGATTTAAAGAAAATTATAGTACCAACACAACTCTTTGTTGATCGAGGAATTCAATAACAACTAAAATTTTCTTTCACAAACTTTTAGAACTATCTTTGTTGGATATTTAATGTAGCTCACATATTCAATCATTCAGCTTTTTATGCACTCTTCTTCTTTTTGTTGCAACTAAAATGGTCTTGTGTTTATATATACTAAAATATTTTAATTCTTTAATTATGTTGGTAAGGAAGAAAATAAAAAATGAATGCAATTGTTCTACCACCAAAACATATTTCACATCTTCCATGCTGGCCCAGACCCCACAAGCACATGACATAAGAAAAGGAATAGCCCCTATCATCAAGATATCAACAAATAGCTCAGAAATCCAACATAAGATACAATGTGGAAACAAAGCATCCAATTGACAATATGCATATCACATAGGGATGTTCCTTGTGAAAGGAAGCAAAGGTATTAGAACAACTTACTACACTATTCTTGAGAGAATGCTAATAATTTTTTTTATAGATCTTTAACATTTATAGAAACTTAAATAAAAATAAAAAAAATATCATGCATACCACAACATAGTGATTTACATGGGGAAAACCATTTCAGTACAAAAACTCCACACTCCAAAAACCACCCAACATATTATTTAGAAATTACAAAAAATACAATATACTTACAGAGTAATCTTCTCATAGGAGTATCACTAACTAGAGATCCAAAGGTCACACAACCACTATCAGACTCTTAGAATACATCACAATACATAGTTGTAATACAATGCGCTCATAAAATAGGGTTTCCTTGTAGGGCAAGTAAAGACAACAAAATATCGAACATTATATATGAGACAATGAACAATACCTTATGTATCAATACTAACTTATGTTATTGCAAGGTTAAGACACATTTTCCAAACACCTTGAACATCCAACTTCACTTCCATATGATTCTTTTATTATTGTATGCCATCAACAACTACCACAAATAAGTAGGTATAAAAAAGTATGTTAAGGAAACATGGGATACATAAACAGATGATGTAGTATTTGTAGAATAACTTGCAAACCACTTCAACATGTGATATCATAACTGAGACATTACATAGAAATTATGAGCACATTCACCAAGCTACATGAGTTAATACATCAATGTAGATAAGTGTATATCATTTCCTAGACTAGTCAAACAACTAGCAACACTACCAACCTTATGCAATTAATAGAATTCTCCTTGTCAACATAAGTAAACTGAAAAGATAGGACTACAACATACACAAAGAATTGATATTAAGTATGAAATCACATGACTAGAACTACAAAAAAATACGAATACAGATAGTTTTATTTGACACACGTCAGAATAGCTTCCTGAATCAAAAAAATTTGGGAAATTTTGTGCATACCAAAACTTCCTTTCAAAAAGACACATATTATCAAGGACACTTAGGAAAGAGCAAGATACATATTGTAGACCTTCAATGACATCTTTCCAACATTATTCATTCTTCTAATCCTCATCTTAATGCTTCTAATCCTCATATGATAATATCATAATGAAATCAACTCTACTAATTATAAAAATAATGCATATATATGAAAGTCAACAATCCTTCTTTGATAAGGCATGGCATTTAATAATCAACTTATTCAATTCTTCTTTTATTTTAACTTGTTCAATTCTTTTCTTCTTTGAACTTTTGAAATTATTTGATGAGGCATGATATCCAACCATGAGCTTCTTCAATTCTTATTTCTTTTATAGGGCATGACATCCAACCATGAACTTCTTCAATTAGCATTGACAACTAATAGAATGAATAACCCAAGATCATAAACTATAGAAAAACTTCACAAAATAGTGAGAGACACGAGACCATTTCACCAAATAAGGAGTGAAAAAAGAGAGTAATAAATTACATAATGTTACAGGATTTAAAAGTTGTGAAAATGTTGACGGGTAAGAAAACTACCCACATAGGAATAAACCACCTGGATTAATAAATGTAAAATTAAACTAAATGTAAGCCTAAGTAAACTTAAACATAAATATAATTTACTCTAACACCCCCCGTTAAGTTAAACTTAGGGAGAATGAAGATGAAAAATGTAGTATGGGTCCCAGCTACACAACCATGTTAGGTACTCATTTACAATGCAAAAAATAAATCTCTTGCAACCAGAGAAAAGGAGAAAAACTGTGTGGGAAAAAAACCCTCTCCAAAAGAGAGAAAAAAAAATGATGCATGGATGGAGGACTCAATCACCCCCCCAAGGACTGCATACATCATATATACAATCAATGCCCCCACTAGAAGAGGGAAATAGAGAGACTATATAGCCCCCCTACAATGTGTAATCACCTACAAAAATGGTAAGTGGATGAAGACATAACATGATCCGGTGTCGAAAAATAACTTGTCTCCCTTTTGAAAGAAACAAAAATAAAAAAATTTAGGTATGCTTCCCATTCCGAATAGGAATTGAAAGAAGAAAGAGTGAAAATGTATGATGATGTCTCTGAAATCTACTCATGTGTTTCCAAGACCTTGGAAGATGATGGCATGGACCAATCAGGAACATGCCTAATCACAACAGTAGGTGACAAACAAGGTACCACTAGAAACTAATCCTAAACACTCTCTAGAGACTAAAATGGGGTGACAACAGTTGTACCACAACTATCATCAAATAAGAGGGATATACCCTCAAATGTGTCAACTCCAAATCTGAAATATGAGATTCTACAAACAGTGAACCAATGTTTGCCAAATAGGAATCCCAATCAGGAAGAAAATAATAATCATGTTCATTAGGCATGATGGAAGTACATGATGAAAGTGGATCAACTATCTTCAAATGACAAAGAATCAATGACCTTTGAAGTAATTGCAACTTCATTTGAATTCTAAACTATCTCCAAAGGATCACAAGCATTGTTTATCTTCTCTAAAGAATAACAAGACACACTAGTATTAGGAGAGTCATCGAGAGATGGAGGAGTGTCATAATCTCCATATGATTCTTGAAGGTAATTCCAAAGAGCATAGGGACTCTCAAAATGACAAAGTGATTCAAAAATATCTTCATCATTTATGTCCTCAATTTAAATGACTTCAAAGACTCTAGCCCTAAATTCTTTCCAAATGGTATAGTTACTACATATATCTAGAACAAGAACATTATCATACAAATATGGCAATAGATTCTTTCAACCAAATAGTTTATCCTTACAAAGATGGGTGATAAAAAAATCACTCTATTGCCAAAAATTCCCTTTCTCCAAAAGAAAACCCATTAATTCTTCAAAAAAAATAGAGATATAATGTGTTCACAAGTATAAAAACTTCTTCCAAAATTTGATCAAACCTGATTTTTAGCAGAATCCCATTGCCAGATTTCAATGTGACTATTAAGCAAAAACTCTACCATGAAACATTGCAAGCAACCACCACTTCTACATGCGAGTCTTTAACAAACCACCATGAACCTTTGATCACACCATCATAAATGGCACCATGCTATTTAAATAGCTAAAACAGACTCCACCTGGTGAATGTGGGATTAAAGTCCTAGCTAGAGTAAAAAACAATGTAAATTTGGCACGCCCAGGAAAAATAAAGCTCTGGTAAAGAGTGAAACTCACGCCTAGTAAATCATGGAAACCCTAGGATATTTGGACAATAGGAGAAAATCATGCGTGTACCCACAAGAGAATTGTAGCCTCCAATTTCAATTCAGGCCCAAACAACAACACCTGGAAAGTTGAAAAAAACATTGCCTACCAACTAAAGAAGGTCTCCTCACAACAGGAATCACACCTCTTCAAAGAATATTAATGCCTCCAACAGAAGTTCGTTGCCTCCAAATTCTTTGAAAAACCTGATGAAAGGTCTGCAAGTAATGAGGTAACCTTGCCAAGACTCCTGTGTGACCTCTCCAATCACCAAAAAATAGGAGATCAAATAGGAGATCACCATAGCCTCTAAGAAAAAAATGTAGCCAACAGGAGATTCAATGCCTCCACAAGAGGAAATCTATGCCTAGACCAATCGATTAACAAATAGGGAGAAATCGAATGAAAATGAGGCAACTTTGAAAATTTAAATTTTCAAATACCGAAATAATTGATCCCAACACTCTAACACTAAACAAGATTAATTATGTGCCTCACCCATACCTTTAGTGCTTTCACAGGCTAAGGATGGGGTGAGAAGACCTAGTTGGTAAGATCATTGCCTTGTCCTCACATAAGGTAATTGGTTCCGCAAGAGTCACCCCATGGAGCAGTACCTTGAGATAGGCAGTTAGGATAACCATAGATGGAGGCAGCACCTTGTGATAGGTTGTTTGGATAATCCATGTAAGGCCATGCAATGAAACTCACCTATAGTTCCAATTTATTTTCCCTTGTTTGGTTTCCTCTGAGAGTGTTGTTTGAATTGATTTGATGTTGTTTTATGTTGGTGTTGTGTTAGCCTTGTTTGCTTGACCTTTCTTTGGATGTGGGTCCTTTCTTGTCATCTCCTAGCATGGGGGGTGGGCCTTCAGTTCCACGTGGTTGGGTTGGAACATGCTATGCAACCTATTGGGTTCCTAGTTTGTGTTCGTGATGTGGAAGCAAATGCAAAGTTTCTAGAGCTTCACTTGGTTGAAGACTATTATTTTCTTTGTACCTTATTCTCCATTGATGTAATATTCTTGTACTTGATGTACTCTTCTCGTTGATATAAGGGAAGCATTATGTAATGTATCAATATATCCATGATGTGTTGTATCTGTGGAAACATACTCCACATTTGTGATATTGAACTATAAATTGAATTGTAATAAAATTATGTATGTATCTTTTTCATCTATATTGATCATGGATGGTTGTATGTTATCATTATCTTATTTTGTGAATTTATGCTTCTATTGTTATCTACATGGCATTATCTTTAAGGATGTTTTGGTTGGGAACATTTACGTGTAATGCAACCATGTAACCCCATGGGACTAGTTAGGTTTTGTTATGTAATATTGTAAGGTTACTTAATTAGCAGTTATTGCATAGTTGTTATCTTTTTCACTTTAAAAAAAAAAATTGCCTAGTAATTTGTTAGTTGTAGTTATCCTTTGGGGTTCGCACGACAAGGCATTACAACTTGGTATTAGAGCCAAGGTTTACAAATTTTGGGTACTCTAAGTTAATTGAGCCCATTATGTTAACCTTGCATTTAGACTCTTGAGTTAGGTCTTCACCCCCCTATCTTTCTCACTTAGCAATTCAAAATTGGTTGCTAGGTGGTGTCAATTCAAAGGTGTAGAAAACGGGTGGAAAGGATAGGACCCTCAGTGTAGTGCACATTTCACCAATATTCTTCCTACCAAGGATGCATTATGGACCTTTGTGTTATCTTGTGATGCGACTTCCAGTGATGTAAGTTTTTGTGCATATGTAAAAAAAAATGTGTGTTTTCACCTAGAATTTTGCACTTATGATGTGTGAAATAGTGTTTTCTATTATGAATAGATGTAGAAATTGTTGTACATTTTGGATCTTGAGCTTGCATTGTCTTCATTTTTCCACCCTCGCTTATTCATTGTGTCTTTTCCTTGGTGGTGTGTGTAGGATTCCTAGTGGTAGGGGTCATGGTCATGGAAGAGACCAAGGTGGTGGCTGCATAGACAACTACTAGAACTAATCATCTCTAAGAACTCATGAGATTGAATGAGAGGAATGTTAGGGTTCATAGAATAGCCTGGGAGGTGGAGGGAAAAACCCTGAGTAGCTAGGGTTAAAAAGGGTGTAGTTATGTTAGTTGCTAGGCGATGTTTCTGATGAGGAGACCTTGGCCCACTCCCTCGTTCGAATCAAGATAGAAGGGGGAAAGAAGGCTGAAGAATCCAAACATATTGTTGGAGCCAAGAAACCTTTGAAAATTCATGATTGGCCATTGGGGTGTGGACCCAATGCGCCCAACTTGTCTAATGAGGAAAAGGAGTGTTTGCGAGAACATCCTTCCTCCTCCAAAAAGGTGTTACAGACTCAGATGAGCACCTAGAGGAGTGTCCTCTAACCGATAGCGTGTAGCTTCCTCTAAATTAGAATTTTTGATGATGTACTATGTACCTTGAGACTATGTTGGTGTTTGTTCACCATTTTGACTCGTTAATTAACAACTTAGGTTGTTGGGATGATTTTGATACTCTCTTTTCTAATATTGATGATATGATGATACATGGTGTTTGGATTTAATTGTTTATGCTTATCATCTGGATCTGGTATTATGTTGTGATGTTATTGCTTAATGATTATTTCCTAATAATTATGATGATGTGTTTTTTGGTTGGAGGCCTGGTGAGAGGATGGTGTAGCATCACTTATTCATGAGTGCCCTACTACACTGTGACTCCCTCTCACAATGTGTTTGTGATTGGATATATATATGTTGCTTGGCATTGTTTTGATGTAGGATGTAGGTATCAGGCATCAACTCCACCTCCACTACTGGGTTTGAGCATGCCCTAAAATCCCAATGGGTATGATGTGGAAACTGGAGTTGACAAGAAAGATTCCCCATCCTAGTCTATCGCCCCATCTTTATGTTTGACTATGTTGTCTGCTTGTGGCCTTGTTTCCATTTTTGGTATCATTTCATTTTGAGTCGTTTAATTTTTACTTGTTTAATTAAGGGCATTATAATGGTTGATATAGTTGTGAGTTCATTGTATTATTGTGCTTATGATTGTGAGCGACTTCCAGGAGTAAGTCAATGTGAAGGGGGGAGGGTGTAGTGTCCCTCTGTTTCTGTTGTCTTTGGATTTTGAGTAAGTTTGTTTATTGGTGTACTTAGTAGTTTTGTTTAAAATAGTTAATTAAATTGATAATTATTTTGCTATGGTAATTTGAATAAATTCATAAAATTAAATTAATTTAGGACTAAAATAAATAATCAAAAGAAAAAATATTGAGAAATCAAAGTATGCGGTTTATTGTAAATAATTAAATTAAATTATTTTATGAAAAGTATTGCTTAAAATTATAATAATTGATAATTTTTATTATCATGAGATTTTAATTATTTACATGTGGAAAAAAAAGTAATATTAGTAGAGGGATGTTATAACAATGATAATATTATTATAGCTATAATTCTTGGCGATGTTGAGGTTGATGTATTCATTAGTTATAAAGATATTCACACCAACTTGCTCTAGTATTAAAAAAATCAGATGCATCTAAACTACATGATACTAGGCTTGTCTTTCTTATACATCGATCATGCTTGTAAACTATGTTTCATGGTTGATGCTATATTGTAGTCTTGACTGCGTCTCAAATTTCACGTCATTAATGTTAACAATATTGTTAGTAACTTGAATGAAAATTTATATATATAATTATTAAATAATAATACAATCTCAATACATAAACTCTAAATTAATGTTATCCCGATATCGAATTATAAGAAGTAATTAATTTTCATAAGGTGATCCACAAGAAACATAGGTATAGGATATTGATATGTATGCCATACATTAATAAGTATGATATTGTAAGTATCATTAGAATATAAACTAAGAGTGAGGCCACTCCTCATCATGTCCACATCTTACTTTAATATACTTTTTCATGTGGGAAAACACTTGGATGTTATTTTATACTTTGCTATGATGATTGATTGTGTAAATTTATACCATATGTAGAACATAGTTAGTTCCTATCGAGGTCAGAGATTGTCTGGTTATTAATTATGAACTTGTTTGAATGATCTTTATTTTGGTATATAATGAATACTTACCCTATCATTAGGGATTGATTTTAGGAATCCATAATAATTTATTCATATTATGTGTATTAAGAAATTATGAATTAAGATGTTTTAGATGATTAATTATCTTTTAATTGATTCCAATTTGTCTTGATATTGTATTTGATTTATTTAGCTAAGAACTTTAATTCTACAATACTAATACATATTCTAATTAAAATAATAATAAAATAAAATAAAAATAATAAAAAACAATACAATTGTTTGATTTTAGAAGTGAATAGATTATATTAAAAGAGAATTTGAATATTTACTTTCATAATTATTAAATGAGGATTATATTAAATCCATGTGATTATTTGTGCTATTTAAAATATTTCAACAATAATTGGTGGAGAATAATTTGGGATAAAAGATTGGATTAAGTAAATTAGAGTAAATTATTAGGGATAGTTTGTCTTGTTCAGAATTTTTCTTTTTAGGGCCACTAAGTAATTAATTATTGAACATCTAACAAGTTAGAATTTTGGTTATTGAAAGGTAAACTTAAAGAAGTATGCAAAGAATCATATTCCAACCTATGAGCACATTAAATACCATATTTAATAAAGTATTATTTTAAGGAAACATTTTGGAATTTCAATAGGTGATCATGGTTAAAAGAATTTCTTTATTTCACATGTCCTTCTTATGCTTTTACATGTTACACACATGTCTTCTAGCATGAAAATTTACTTTACACCTATCAATTGCATGTGCTTGAAAGTTTCTAAAGCTTTGTATTTTTCTTACATCTATCAATTGCATTTAAGAGGAAGTTTCCAAGGCTTTTTAATAAGGGAATTTTGGGGATATCGGGGAGGGCACGGGAGGAGACCACATCTCCTTAAAGGAATTTTGTCAACAAATATTTTTGCTCTCTCTATCCTTCCGCATTTTAGAGGATGCTAACAGAGGTTGTGGAAACTGCCGCCACACCTGCATTACTCCAGTAAGTGAAAAATATTGAGGTAAGTCACCCACCTTGATTATACCTTCACATTTCTTAGAGAAATTCCTCTTGGAACAATCTTGGAGATGAATTTAGGCATCCCTTAAACCTCATTTCTTTGAGTCTTTCTATCAAGAAATTTTGAGCCTCCTTATTTGTCTTTGTTATTTGTTATTCATGTTCTCATTTACCAACCTGCAATGTTTATAGCACCACCTCAACAATTCGATGAATAATGATTTTTATGAGTATCATTCGATACCATGCATCACTCAAACTAAATGTTTTCCTTTTGATGAATGTAAATTCTTCCTGGAGTAGATTCAATACATAGCCCTTTTATTTTTTAGATCGTTTCATTTTTCATCACTAATACATCCCTCATGCATGTTGAATCCTAACTAGAGGATGGAAATGGTTCACATCTCACAAAAAATATCTCTTATTGTTAATTTCTTATAACCTAGCAACAGATTAATTTCTCAATAAATTCACAGAATATAATCAAATATCCAATTTATAACATTTAATACAACTGGGTTATTAACAACTAATAACAGCGGAAGCAAAAATAACAATAAGCCAATCACAAAAAGATAATAACATAGATATACCCAGGAAACCCCAATGCGGGGAAAAGCCTACAAATGTTGGATCAAATATTCAGCCTAACAACAAACTTTTCTTTCGAAAAAACAATATGAGTTTGTTACAGCAATCTTACATTTATAGAGCCTAGCTTCTTTACTTAGCGTGCAAGAAAAGAATCTTTCCTTGCTTTCTTTGGCTTTAATTACACATAAAATCACTCTTGGATTTATCTTATCCTCACAAACTTGAAAACATTCTAATAAAGAATAAAAAATCCTATTATTGCTAAAAATCCAAATCGAATTGTTTTAAGCATATCTAACTCAAGTTGCTTTAAAGTGATTTAAAGCATATCCAAATCAAGTTGCTTTAAAACAAATCCTCATCCCACCTTTCAAGATACAAAAATAAACACTCCCTCTTAGCGAGGAAAGTGTTTTGCACCACACCCAACTTGTCCCTGAAGAATTCAAACTTTCTCTTCATCAAGGCCTTCGTCAGGATTTCTGCTATCTGTTCATCCATAGGAATGTAATTGAGCTTCACTATGCCCTTCTCCACACAATATTTGATGAAGTGGTACTTGATCTCAATGTTCTTTTACTTGTCATCAAACATTGTATTCTCAGAGAGTTTGATACAACTCTGATTATCACAGTAAATGACTATAGGATCCATCTCTTGATCAAAGAGCCCAGCTAAAAGTTTCTGAAGCCAGATAGCCTCACATGTAGCCATATTGGCTGCCATATACTTAGCCTCTGCTAAACTCAATGCAACTAACTTATGTTTCCTGCTATACCAAGAGACTGCTCTTGATCCCAAACTGAAACTGCACCCTGAAGTGCTCTTTCGATCAGTTGTACTGCCTGCCCAATCTGCATCAGTAAACCCCTCAAGCTTCACTCCATCTTATTGAACATACTTCAGCCCATAATCAACTATGCCTTGGAGATATCTCAAAACATGCTTCACAACTATCCAGTGCACATGTTTAGGTTCCACCATAAATTGACTGAGTGAGTTCACTGCAAAACAAATGTCTAGCCTAGTGTTGACCAGATACATAAGAGAGCCTATCAATTATCTGTATAAAGTTGGGTCAATTGCCTCTGATCTAGAAGCATCAATCTTCTTCCAATTGGTCACAAGTGGTGTTGACATAGGTTTACAGTTTTCCATCCTGAATTGCTTCAAGATATCAATTAAGTACTTCCCTTGTCCAAGGAAGATCTCTCCCTCTTTCTACCACAACTCCAATACCAGAAAGTAATGCATCAACCCCAAGTCTTTTATCTCAAACTCTCCTACAAGATCCTGCTTGCAGTGTGCTATGAGCTCTTCTGACCTTGTAAGAAATAGGTCATCAAAATATAACAACAATATGAGAAGTTCACCCTTCACCTAAACATACTACAGGTTCGGACCTGCCTCACTCTTGATGAAGCCCACACTCTACAAGTAACTATCAATACATGAATACCATGCTCTAGGAGCCTACTTGAGTCCATACAGTGCTCTTTTCAACCTGCATACATGAGAATCCCTTTGATGTGCTTCAAATCCTTCTGGTTGCTCTATGTAAATCTCTTCCTCAATCACTCCATTGAGGAAGGCCATTTTTATATCCATCTGGTGAATCCTCCAACCCATTTGTGCTGCTACAGAAATGATAGCTCTTATGGATGAGTACCTAGCTACTGGAGTGAAAGTCTCATCATAGTCGACTCCTTCCTTCTGAGAAAACCCCTTAGCCACAAACCAAGCTTTGAACTTCTCTACACTACCATCTGCAACATGCTTAATCTTATACAACCATCTCAAGCCCAACACAGACTTATCTTATGGTCTTGGTACTACCTCCCACACACTGTTCTTCATGATGGAAGAATACTCTTCCACCATGGCATCTCTCCACACTTGGTGCTTTGATGCCTCCAGAAAGCTGGAAAGTTCTACTTCAATTAATTCACTCATAAGTGCCACATACTCAGAATAACGTCTAGGATCCCTTCTCTATCTGAAAAAATCTTGAGGATCACCGACATATTCTTGAACCTCTCTCAATGTCTGCTCAGCTGCCTTGTTTCTCCTCTTCTTAGTAATAAGAATCTGAGGCTAAGAAATTATTTGTTCCTCTGTCTGATCACCCTGCTCGGCCTACTTGCTCTACTCTCTAGCTTGCGTGAATGAAGTTTGAGGAATTTGTGCTACCTCAACCATGGGTGATTCCTCCTCCTCATTCATCAAGTTGTTTGACTTCTAAAGAGCCCTCTCTTCCCCAAACTTCACATCTCTGCGAACAACTATTTTCCTAAGAGCAGGAATGCAAACCCGATAAGCCTTAGAAGTTTCACTGTACCCAACAAGGATACCCTTCTTTGTAGTAGGTTCCAACTTGGTTCTCTTCTCAATAGGAATGTGACAATACACAAGGCATCCAAAGATGTGAATGTGCCCCAAGTCTGGTTTTTTACTAGAGAACGCCTCTTCTGGAGTCAACTTGCCCAACACTTTGTGAGGGCTCCTATTTTGCAAATACACAGTTGTGTTGCAAGCTTCTACCCATAAGAACCAAGGAAAATCCTAATCGTGAAGCATGGCCTTGGATGCTCCAACTATAGCCCTGTTCTTTCGTTAAACAACCCCATTCTGCTGAGGGTTGTACAGAACTATCAAATATTTCTTGATACCTTCCTAAGCACAAAAGTCTTTGAAGGCATTCAAGTTATACTTGCCTCCATTATCAAACCTTAGTATCTTGATCTTCTTCCTAGTTTGGTTCTCCACAAGAGCCTTAAACTCTTTGAACCTAATGAAGACCTCATCTTTATTCTTCATGAAATATATCCACGTCTTCTTGGAAAAATCATCAATGAAGGTAACATAATACTCATATCCATTCAAGGATGTTGTTGACATAGGTCCACACACATTTGAGTGTACGAGATCCAAAATCCCTTTAGATCTAGTGTCGCTATTTGGAAAATTGGTCTTGGCATATTTCCCAAGTGCACAGCCTTTGCACACCTCATCCTTTTCTATTTTTATCTCAGGTAGCCCCATCACTATTTCCTTAAGAATATTAAGTGCTTCATGATGAAGGTGATCCATCCTCATGTGCCACAATTCTCCTATCCCTTTACAGCTACTAACTAACACATGTGCTAGCTCAAACTGTAACCGAAACAAGCTGCCATGCCTGACTCCAATCACTTTTGCAACCTTGGAATCTTTGGGATGAATATAGAATTTTCCCCTCTCAAAGGTCATGATGTAACCCTTGTCTTCCAAAGCAGAAACTTAGATTAAATTCTTTGTCATGCCAAGGACATACAACACATCCTCCACCAACAAAGTTTTTGCATAATCCCTCTAAAACTTGATGGTGCCAATACCAATTGCATGGTACTTGGCATTGTCTCCGAGCTCAATATAGAAATCCAGCTTCTTCTCCTCCAACTTGGTGAAACATTCTCTGACTCCCGTCATGTGGTGAGAAGCCCCACTATCAATATACCATCCCCTATTGGCAATTGAACTTGAGAGACATGAAATGAGTGAAAACTCATTCTAAAATCATGATGCAAACTCGTCCACCTCTATTGTAGCAGAAACTTGCTTCTTCTGCTTGTCCTTATTTTTCTTATTCAGACATTGATTGCCATAGTGACCCATCTAATGCCAGCAAAAACATTTAATCTTGCTCAGATATTTCTTCTTCCCACTCTTGGAAGAAGATCCTTTTGATTTCTCTTTATTGGACTTCTTCTTACCCTTGCTTGCAAGAGCAAGATTTTCTTCATCTTGACCCTTCTTCATCTAATCTCCCCAATGAGCACCTTCACAGATCTCCTCCTAAACAAAATCATCCCAAATTCTTGCCCAATCAAGTAGCCGATCTCTACTCACAACACACTTGACAAACACTTCCTAGTGCTTTGAAAAACCATTCAAGGCTATACGCACCAACTCATCTTCATTAATCATCTCTCCAACAACAGGAAGCTCATCCCTGACCTATGTCAGCTTGGACAAGTAAGAGGTCACACTCTCACCTTTGGACATCTTGGTATTATGCAATGCCCTTGAGCATCGTCTTACGACTCTGATAGTCGCTCTGATAAAGTTTTTTGAGTGTATCCCACATCTCCTTGGCAGTGTCTTTCCCCGATAAATGAGGAATTCAATGATCTCTTACTCCATCCAGGATAATCCTCTAAGCCTTGGCCTCTTTGACTTCATGCGAATCTAAGGCAACAAGATCATTTGTTGGTGGAGCCAATTCTGTGCTAGCATAGATCCACAGCCTATTCTCCTTGAGAATAGATGTAATCTGAACCTTCCACTACAAGAAGTTAGATGCACCCTCAAGCCTATCGTTGTATCGAACACTGGTTGCCATAGCCACAAAAGAACTAGAGACGAAAATCTAAATTTTTTTTCTTGAAATCTGCATCACAAATCTTGGCTTCGTATTAAGTGTTTAGTGCTCTTATACCATGTTAATTTCTTATAACCCAACAACAGATTAATTGCTTAATAAATTCATAGAATATAATCAAATATCTGATTTATAAAAATTAATACAACTGGGTTAATTAACAACTAATAATAGCGGAAGCAAAAATAACAATAAGCCAATCACAAAAAGATAATAACACAGATGTACCAAGGAAACCCCAATGCAGGGAAAAACCTGCAAATGTTGGATCTTCTATTGAGCCTAACATCAAACTTTTCTTTCGAAAATACAATATGAGTTTGCTACAACAATCTTACATTTATAGAGCCTAGCTGCTTTACTTAGTGTGCAAGGAAAGAATTTTTCGTTGCTTTCTTTGGCTTTAATTACACATAAAATCACTCTTGGATTTATCTTATCCTCACAAACTCAAAACCATTCTATTAAAGAATAAAAATCCAACTCAAATTATTTTAAAGCATATCTAACTCAAGTTGCTTTAAAGTGATTTAAAGCATATCCAACTCAATTTTCTTTAAAACAAATCCTCATCCCACCTTTCGAGCTACAAAAATCAACACTTATTTCCACCGATTTTTTCTTATCCTACAGTGATGGAGTTTATGCGAGTATCTGCATTTGAAAGCTCTTTTTTCATTTTTGCTTAACCATGTATTCCTTGTGCACTGTTTTTTCTCTTTTGATAGCAATTGCTTATAAAGCCAATCAATTAGCCTGTGCATCTCTCTCTCTCTCTTCCTTCTAGTGTATTGCCACTGTAGCATACACATTTGGATTTTAGACTATATATTCATTCCTCTGCGTTTTGGGTTCTCTTCTTCTCACTTTGGCCATATTTTCCATTGTTGATAATGGGCTTTAGAGTGCATCAACTTTGTAAGAAAATCATTTTATGTAGTTTATTTCATCAGATTTAATTTTGATCCATTGTGTGGGCATTTAGTTATGAGTTTCGATTTGATTATTTTTTCCCAATCTATTTTTATATTCACTTGAATCTTGGATTACTCACTATATTTGTTTCAATAGAAGGTGTCTGGCCCCTTTTTGTTTATGGCAATTTGTTTTGTATCTATGTCAAATCGAGTTTCATTTTGTAATCAAACTTCTCCATCCCGAACATGTTGTTTATATTTCTAAACCTATCTGTTGCTCTTGGGGATTTAGGCTTATTGATTAAACTAAGCTACTAGGAAGGAGATGATTTAGTTAAACTAGAACTTGCACCATAAGGAGGTGCAAGGGTTAAGCCAATAGAAAATATAGTAGATTATTGAGCTCGAGACAAGATTTGTGTAAAGTTTTAAATGAAAATATTAGTTGCCAGTTGAAGTTTGTTTTCAGGTGTGGTGCAAGGAATATTTGAACTCCTTGGTAGTTTTTTTTTTTCCATGCCAAAAAACTTTATTATGAACCATGCTTTCATGTAATAGATAACAACAAAATTATTTTAAAATGAAAAAAAAACAAATAAATAATAGTGAGGTCACACATATTTCAAAAATAAAATGCACCTAGATCATGACAAAAGAGTTACCTCAAGATTCTACACAAATTGTATCATCGATCGATGATGCCGATGAGAAAAAATGTACACAAGAAAAACATTATTCATTTTTTGTGCATCTATCTTAACAAGACTAAACATTCATTTTCAAATAATTTCCATCAATTCCATGATACACAACTACACAATACTAATTATTCATTTTATTACCAACTTCTCTTCTTCAGTCAATAACCCACTTAAAACCTCATTATTACCATTACCATCCTTCATCTATTAGTAACAAACACTCGCATTCGTACACACGCATATGTTATTGGTCCTTATGTTAGGAGACAACCCAACTACTCATAAAATTGAAAAATAGATAAACAAACGAGTACCTAAGCAAAACATAACATAATTTCCTTCACCCAAGTCTGTAAATTTATCACAAAAGTTAGCTATGATGGAGATATCTTACCTTTTCACATTTTCACTTGCTTTCAACTTCTCTATGAAAGCTAGATGTCCTTACATTGCTAGAATACTTGCAGGTTTCAGTATCTCACACTACTCATTAAAAATAAATATTTTAAATACTTGACATCTAATTTATGTTATTCCTCCACATTGCTGGCATACTTGTAGCTTTCAGTAACTCACACTACTCATTAAAAATAAATATTTTAAATATAGTTATACACACTGCAAGAAAGTATCGAATATACACCTACTATCATTTAGCTCATCTAAACAACGCAAGCCATCTGTAGCGTGCCGAACTATGAAAATACACATCTTGTTCTAGTATTTGTTTAAGATGTGCATTCTTTCATAAACTGTGAATTGAGTATCTTTAAGATGCACATTCTTTCATAAAATATGAATCGAGTGCTTTGCTCGTGTTCAACTGCAGCAAGGGCGGGTAACTCACTTGTGTTGTTGTGCAGCGGTTGGCATGGGCAACTCAGACATTTTATAGATATGGAATAAAATTGGAGGGGAAATGTATTAATATTTTTTTGAAAAGAGAAGATAATTGGGCATGACTTGAAATTGGATAAGCCTCTAATTGAGAGAAAGCGACACAAATTTAATTCTATACAGAAACTGCATGAGTCCATGTCATTGAGCTTGGTTCATGTGAGCAAATTTTTTATTTTCTAATAGTTTTTAGCGGTATATTTAAGAGCTCATTGTTTTTTAAGCGACGACCTTAGTATTTCAAAAATGTCTATAGCCTCTGCAAAATTTCAACCGTGCAGAGAATAAGAAGACTGCAACAAGACAAATTGGGTAAAATGGAAAATGTAAACAGTGTGTGTAATACGAAGGATGAAAACACCCCAATTATGGTGTTTGTGTATTTTCATAGGGCTATACGTAATGAGTTGAATGGCCTTGTTGAAGAGGTCTTGGTACTCTCGAATGGCAGCTTTTCTTGTGTTTAATTGAGTATTTTTTTAAGATGTGCATTCTTTCATATCGTTCCTAAACATCTTAAATCAATTTTGAGGAGAAGCTTGGGTACTTAAATTGCAGTATCAATTAAAAAAATCCAGCTAAGAAGAAATCACTTGAATTATAGTAGGATGATCACAAGGATTGTTCCCAGGCCAAAGTCTTCCATCGTGCGTGATCCACCCATCATCTGGAACTATTCGGGCTCTCACACCCAATCTAAATATTCAAACTTTGTATTCTTCATATTATTTTTGCATTCATTCAATCATGCTATCAGTCCTTTCTCTCATCTAACTAAAAAAAAAAAAATAGTAGTAAAATTACTTACTTTCATTTCCTAGTGTTTTTTTCACAAATCCTACTTTCAACTTCTCTTTAAGATAATCAATCTTTTGGGAGAAATATACTTCAGGAGCTCTTGGTTCGACATTGAATTCCTTATAGAAGGGAACCCATTGTCTTGCAAATTCGGCCGTCTCAAACAAACACTCTAAGCAAGGATGACCTCGTCACCCAAAAAATAGTAGGAAACTTTTTCTACCTGATAATCCACATCAAGCACAGACAATAGCATTTTCCATCATCAATGGCGGTTCTCTCTCAACCATGGGAGATTTCTCTGCCATAGGCTTTTTCACAGTAACGGACTTCTTCATAGCAATGAGCTTAGGAGTCACTGATCTTTGCACCGTATAGAACACAGATTTATCAAAGAATCACCGCCCTTTATCTCTTGTAAACATTTTGGTGAACATTAATGTAGTTAGATATGTGATATCTTTTAATGATGCATTCAGATCTATAATATCTTTGCTCATTAAAATATCAAACTAAAGCAATGATGATAAAGCTAGAAATTTAAGCATGTTTCAGAAATATTTCATAAATAGATTCTGTTGCAACCTTTCTCCTCCTAAATACGTAAGAGTTGTTCCCCATTATTATATGATAGAGTGAGTACTACATTAAAATAGCTATCATCTAAATTCTTTTCTTTAAGTTGATCCATACGGAGTTGCCCAGCCTCATTTAATCGCCACAGCTTTGATGTTCATCTCTAATGTCATTGGCAGATAAGCCCATTTACTCACTGGTCAGATATTAATTGAAGGCGGAGGGATTAAATGGTTTCCCGGGAGGTCAAAAGGTTTTCTGGTGTGTCAGATGGTTTGCAGGGCATGTGAGACAGGTTTGTCGTTGGCCTATGGACTGCAAGTGCACAATAAAAGCCCATCGGCTAATTAGGGTATCAATCATCAAGCATGCTACAAAGGAAATCAAGTATATATATCTATGACTTGTGCTTTATTAGCCGATAGGCTATTCTACTGGCGGAACCCCACCATAATTTCCAGCAGTCTGACGCCGGAAACTTTGGCGGTGCCCGACAATGTCACTAGCATTCAACTGCTTCGAAGTGCATGTTTGAAGTTGATGACCATTTGTCATTTTGGTGTAATTAAGAGTTAGTTATTATCCTACAGTTTCATGCAAGAAAACTTACAGAATTATATAATAGTTACAGAATTACTCTTTATACAGAAAAATTTGCTATATTATAATAAATATAGTATTTGGTATTTCGTAACACACAAGGTTTTGAATGTGCAACCTTCATTGAATAGTTCCTACCAAGGAAGTTTATATTTATATTTTACACAATTATTAGAAGAAAAATTTATATTTTTTTCCCAAATGTAACATGGTATTTTAAAAACAAAATTATATTGAAATAAAAATTTAAAAAATAATTTATATAATAAATAAAATAAATAAAAATAAATAAAATAAAAATGATACTTTAAATAAAATAAATAAAATAATATAATTAATTTTTAATAAAAAATAAATTTATATAATAAATAAAATAACTATTTAACTACAAAATAACTTATATATATTATAAAAATAAATAAATAATAAATAAATAAAATAATTTATATATAATATATTATGCGTTTTATGATAAAAAAATAAAAATTATATAACAAATAAATGATTTGTAAATAAAATAATATAATATTTTTTAATAAAAAATAAATTTATATAATAAACAAAATAACTATTTAACTACAAAATAATTTATATATACTATAAAAATGAATAAATAAAAACAAATAATAATAAATAAAATAAATAATAACTTATATAATAAATAAAATAAAAATGATTCTTTAAATAAAATTATAAGATAATAAATTTTTAATAAAAATAAAATTTATATAATAAATAAAATATCTATTTAACTACAAGATAACTTATATATACTATAAAAATAATTAGTCGATAGGCTATTACGTGGGAAATCCCACCGGGATCTCCTCTAGCACCGAAAACCCCACCGGGACCTATTACGTGGTGTTGTACACTCTTGTTTGTCTCCGTGATGTGAAAGGTAATGTAGGAAACATTCATCAAGCCTTGGAGACTTCACACACAGGCATCTGTTGGGCATGATAATCATTGAGGCATATAACTAAAGTTGTATAGGAAGTGTTTTTTTTGGAATGAATTGGAGAGGGTAAAGCAGTAGAGATGGAAGGATAGAGAAAGAGACAGTGAGGAGGGAAAAGAAGTAGAGAGGGAAGGATGGAGAGGGGGTAAAAGGAAGAGGGAGCCAGAGAGGGATGAGATAGGGGAGGGAGGAGAGGTGGATGGGGAAATGGAAAGGAGAAAGAAAGAGAGAGAGAGGGAGGAGGAAGGAGGAAGGAGAGAGGAGGGAAGGAGAGAGGATGGAAAGGATAGGTGGACATGGATATGAGAAAATGAGGGAAGGAGGATCCAATAATGAGAGAGAATGGGGAGGAGGACAACAGGTAAGAGAGTGGATTACAGGAGACGAGAGAGAAGGAAAAAAATGAGAGGGAAGGATAGAGGAAAGAGAGAGAGAGAGAGAGAGAGAGAGAGAGAGAGAGAGAGAGAGAGAGAGAGAGAGGGAGGAGGAAGGAGGTGGAGGGGTGGAGGGAGAGGAGGAAGGAAGAGAGGAAGAGAGAGAGGGAGGGAAATGGAATGTTATATGAGGGAGAAGCAGAGAGTATAGCTGAGAGAAATGAGAGAGAAATAGGTGGGATGGAGGGAGGGATAGGTAGAGAGGGATATGTGATATAGAGAGAAATAGAGAGGGAAGGAGAGAGCAAGAGGGAGAGAGAAGGGGGGAAGGAGGGAGAGAGAGGTAGAGAGGGATAGGTGAGGTAGATCACTACTTTCTTCACGTCATCCACTGCTTTTCACGGCCATAAATAATGTGGGTTCAACTTATTGGTGTAAGTATTGCACCTCATTGGGGTGCAAGTGCTAGTTTTATTGTCTTCTCTCTCTCATGTAGTTTAAATGGGGGAATCCTTTGTGCTAAGTTGAAAGACACATCTAAGTTAGCTTTATGATTTTCTTTGACATAATAGTTTAGGAAAGGAATTTTATCAAGTTAGTGAAAATTAGTCTTGACATAACTCATGGCTTCCAAAATCAAAGGGGATACTACGTTTCCAACCAAATTGTGACCCCATGCTAGATGCATCAATAAGGATATTGCCTAACTCCTTGTATTATTTTAATACTCTAGTCATTTGATTTAATCTAAATAGACTAGTTGGTGATACCTCTTAACTTTTTCCATTTACTAGAATTGAACTATTTCAGAAGGTTGTGTAGTGGGATTATAAGTATTTAATTATTAGTCGATGGGAATTAAGTAACTCATTCTTATTTTTCCTCACTCTTAGTTATTGTGTACATAATTATCTAAGGCTTTAGAGAATACTTAGCTTATACATTTATTATGAAGTGGGATATTGTATGGCATAAAATTTGATATTATATATACAAATTTTAGTTGATTAGAGTTAATAAATGTCTATATTGTAAATATCAATTTATTCATCTAATGATGATTTTGTTGTATTCAATGGAGTTGTACATTAGAGTTAATCAACATCTTTAACCTTGGTAAATGTTGAGAGATATAGTAAGCTTTATTTTATTATTGTAGAATTAAGAGATCTATACTTATTTATAGGATAACTAAAAAATTGAACATTGGATTGTTTCATAGTAGAATAATTTGTCATTATGCTTTCTTTAAATGTGTAGTTCGTCATATCCTGTTATAACTGAATTGAAATTTAGTTTATTAGTATTGCCATAGACCTATGAGTGACTTGTTGAGTAATAATGTGGTTAATGTCTTATAACATAGGGTATCAGATTGTGCCATTGACTTCACAATATTGTGTTATTCTTGATTGCTTGGAATGTTGATGATCTTGTATATACTTTTTGGATGATGTCAAGTGTTGTGTTGTGATTAACAGAGTTGCTAAGTGGAAATAATGGTATCATGGCTAGTATATGTGGTATGGCTGTTATTGTTTCATTCCAATATCAGTTGTCATATGAGAGTGAGGTTATGAGTTGGCTGGGTTTGTTTCTTGTGCATATTTTTGTATTTATTTGTTGGTTAATATATATGCTATTAGAAGTTAGTTGATTTAGTGGACCTAGTGGTCATTGCAAAATAAATAGTCTTTTTCAATTAAATGGTTTTTATATTGGGTAGAACAATAGGATGTAGTTGATTATGAAAATGTTTCCTAATAGTCATCTCCTTGTATGTGCTTGAGAATGTAATGATGATTTAAATGTTCTTTTGAAGTTTATTGTTTTTTATTTACTTAGTGAAAGCAATCTAAGTGTATTAAAATATTTATTGGGATATTTAAAATTTATGCTTCTTTAGTATTTTAAATTATGAATGAATACAATGTACTTGATTGTTTATTATTCTTTAGGGTTTATTCATTGGGTGTATTAGGGTGTTTAAGGATTGATTTGATGTTTTCATTTCAATGTGTCTATCCTTTGATTTTCTTTGTTTTGGCGGCAATTTTGTTCTTCAGGTTCGTGTTGGACTAATAGATGATTTGATGGTTCCTTATTTTTTTTCCTCCCATTTGAGTTATTTTGTGAAAGGAAATTTTTAAATGTTAAGATGCTAGATTGGAACTATGTTGCTTTGTTTTACCCTCGTTTATGGGTAGTCGTTCTTCTTGGACTTTCTTGTAGTTATATCTTGAGATGGTTGGGAACCCAAAGAGTTTTGAATTACCTTTGGTAGGGATTTGTGATTTTTTTTATGTTTTAGGCTTCCAGAGGAAATGGTGAAACTTGATTTATGTTGATTTTTCCATGGTTGGAACTTTTTCATTCATTGATTGTATATCTGATTGGAGCTCTTGTGAGTGTTACCTTGTACATGGTGATGACTTTTGATGTGGCTTTTGGGAAAGAAGGTTCATTCCTCACATACGTACTTGGTTCTCATGATTTTAGTACTTTGTGTGATGAGTTACACCCATTTCATGTTTTTGGCTTAGGTACCCTTAGGGAGAGTGGCTCTTCATGGGGTCCAACACAAAAAGGGATTGTCAAGATAACCCATGGAATAATTTCCTAAATAAGTGATAATGTAATTACTGAACTAGTGGGTTTGGGTAGTTAAACACTAAACAAGATTAATTATGTGCCTCACCCATACCATTAGTGCTTTCATAGGCTAAGGATGGGGTGAGAAGACCTGGTTGGTAAGATCACTACCTTGTCCTCATGAAAGGTAAGTGGATCCACATGAGTCACCCTATGGAGTGGCACCTTAAGATAGACAGTTAGGATGACCATAGATGGAGGTGGCACCTTGTGACAGGTTGTCTTGATAATCCATGTAAGGCCATGCAATGACACTTACCTACAATACCCATTTATTTTACCTTGTTTGGTTACTTCTATGAGTTTTGTTTGTATTTGCTTGATGTTGTTTTATGTTGGTGTTGTGTTAGCCTTATCTACTTGACCTTTGTTTGGATGTGGGTCCTTTCTTGTCATCTCCTAGCATGGGGAGTGGGCCTTCAGATCCACGTGGTCAGGTGGAATGCGCTATGCACCCCATTGGATTCCCATTTTGTGTTCATGATGCAAAATAGGATGCAAATTTTTTAGAGCTTCACTTGGTTCAATACTGTTCTTCGCTTTATACCTTATTCTTTATTGATGTATTATTCTTGTACTTGATGTACTCTTCCTGTTGATATAAGGGAAGCATTATGTAATGTATCATTGTATCCATGATGTGTTGTATTTATGGAAATATGCTCCACATTTGTAATATTGAAATATGAATTGAACTGTAATAAAATTATGTATGTATCCTTTTCATCTTGATTGATCATGGATGGTTGTATGCTATCATTATCTTATCTAGTGAATGTATGCTTCTATTGTTATCTACTTGGCATTATCTTTAATGATGTTTTGGTTGAGAATGTTTACGTGTAATGCAACCATGTAATCCCATGGGACTAGTTAGGTTTTTCTATGTAATATTGTAAGGTTACATAGTTAACGGTTATTGCATAGTTGTTATCTTTTTCACTTTCAAAAAAAAAAAATTGTGCAATAATTTGTTAGTTGTGGTTATCCATTGGGGTTCGCATGGTGGGGTGTTATAAGATTGGACATCAATGACAACAACACAACATTGGGTAATGACACCAATGACAATAACTATGAACATTAACATCTTACGAAAAAGCTACAAATGAAGGCGTAGTATATTTAGACCCCATAGTTTACTTATGAGTATGAAAGGTAAAAAAAAAGAGTTGCACAATCAAGACAAAGTTTGTTCAATGCATTATAGACCATCTCAATTTCTTTTTAATAAATTCTATATTATTTATGTTTCTTTCTTAGAAAACTAACCTTAGTTATGTAATCATGGATGTTGTCAAATTTCTTATGATAAAGGCTCATCAATTCATTATCAATTTGATAGTCTTTTACTTTAGCTATACTTCAATACAATTTTATGGTTATGTGTAGGATCATGATGGGCCAAAAAGTGGTGATATGATGGGTATGTGTAGGGTATATGGCTGACAACTTTTTTTAACCCAAAATTGATGAAACAAAAAGGGATTTTAAAGGAGATTCTCAACTTTTCACCAATATAAATTATGCTTTACTTTGAATTTAATAAATAATTATTATTCATTTTCTACTTGAATTACGACTAAAATCTTGATTGATAGGCTGATTGAAAAATATCTATAACTTTCAAACAATATCACATTTTTTGAAACCAAAACATGCATCTCATTCTATTCTTTTCATATATAGGATTACAAAAAAAATAAAAAATCATGAAGCTTTGACCAAGTTAAGGTGGTCAGACATA
>VDFB02392147.1:352039-371987 GCA_007258455.2 Sequoia sempervirens | reverse complement strand
TTAAATAATATAAAATAAAATTGAACGTAGTGTTGACCTAGGGTTAAAATAATTATCATTGATTTGTTTCGTAAGGAATTAGTGGGCATGTATCTTTTGAAAGCTTTTGTGCAACATAATATTTTAGTTTTATTTTTTTTTATAATGGATTTGATATTTTCTTCATAATCATGGTTTTATTATAGAGTAAGGGGAATGAATAGTTCTAATAATAGGATTTAAGAGCTACTTATGCACCTCTTTTTGTTCCATGTCAATGAAGACACTCCATCGTATTTACATGATCAACATGTGTCTACCAGTATAGGGCCTCTATTTTATTCTTCTTTTTTTCCCATAACTTGTTTCCCCATGTTTGAGTAACGCTAAAGGTAAGAACATTACACCATTCATAGTCCATTGTAATTAGATTGTCGCTTATCAAGGTTCATCATTTATTATGATCCAAGTGTTCTAAAAAATGTTTTATTTGCATTATTTGAAAGCTAATCGAGGAATGCTGAAATATTCTTAGTTTTACCCTCTTCTTTATTGTGTTTATAGAGCAATTATTCAACTATACTTAGAAAAGATTAACACAAAAAGTTAATTTAACTGCATTTGTAATGTCTTGTGCCTTCTAGCCTATTATATGATTAGTGGCTTATGATGATATATTAAACAATATTTTTAGTGGATTTTTTTTTTATTTGAGCTACCTTTTATGAAGGAAAATCTAAAAATTGATATGTATGTGGACACAAAAAAAGTATCCTATTTAGCTTGCTTGATTTGGGCATAATTGATGATAAATTGGACTTATTGAGGTTTTGATTTAGTGTTGTGAGGTGTTTTACACATCCACATTAGGTCTTGGGCCCTTGCGAATTGAATAAAATGCATGCCTTGTAAAGGTATTGTAAGGAATTGTAAATGACTTTCACACTTTTCTAGACTTTTATTGGTCCTTTCCTCTCTACTTTTGAATTAAATATTATTTTAATTCAAAAGTTAGTTTTTCCCTCTTCTTCTATAATTAAATAATTATTTCAATTATTGAATTATTCATTAGCCTTTTCTCTCTATAATTAAATAAATGTTATATTTATTTAATTATTTATCTTTTCTTTGTTTCCCCAATTAAATAATTATTTTAATTATTTAATTATCCCTTCCCTCTCCATTAAATAATTATTTTTAATGTTTAACACTCCACCTTTCCTATAAATATATATATTTTTATTTATTTTTTCATCAATAAACGTTGCAAGGGGCAACACCCTATATTAATTTTCAAAAGATATTACATGAGTTTTACCAAAATTGTTGGGGGGGTCTTTTATGTAGTATTGACCAACCAACCCAACTATCTGCCCATTCATGATATGCAAGCCAAAATTTAGGTTTCCTTTTTTGTATTAATGGCTAACCAGGAATACATCCTATACAAGACACCATTGAACTATCCAGACTACACACCCAGAACTGACCCAAAAAACACTAACCATATGCTACTGAAAGATTCCATTACATTAAAACATTTAGAGGACCACCCACCTTGATAAACTTTGGACCATTGCAGACACCCGAGGCTCAAAAATCCTCGTCTCCATCTTCAGAATCACACTGCTTCTTGTATGCCTTGTAGCTGGCGATTACAGGGCAATTTGGATCACAATTCCTATGTGGCGGGCCTTTGGATTTTTCTTCTAGGTCCCATTGGTCATTTTACTACCACTATTCCCCTTCACCCAGCCCCCATTCTTGATCATCATCTACATCTAGCTCATCCTCTAGCTCCTCATCCTCAATGTACCTCCTGACCCAACCACAGGGGAGGTTTGTAGTCAATTTCACAGCTATGAGAAGGAAGAAAATTTTTCTCTCCCTTTCTGCCCATAGTTTTTCAAAGCCTTTCGGATCAATAGTGCATATCAGTGGGAACTTCATTACCTCACGGCCTCTCATGCATGTCATATAGTAATTTTGTGGCATAGGAATTTGCCTTCCGTCATCCACATTGTCCAATGTTGCATCAATCTCACCCAGCCAAGCATGCACAAAAACCATCTAGGTCAAATTTTTGCCTAATTCCTTGGAGACTCCTATGTGTAGGAGAACTGCAAGAAACATTATCGGAATCTCTGTGTTGCCTCTCGCTCTGTGATAGGCACTCACGAATTCTAGACCTAGCACTCCCTTAGTTGCCCTTAAAATGAGTGGATGGGAGGAATGTAGCAAGCCTTGCAGTCGTTTGTCCTTCATCTCCCCTCAAAAAGCCTGCATTTTCCTATCAGTATCTAGTGCCAATGGCATCTCCATTGAACTTTGTTCCCCACACCTTCCAGAAGTTACTAGACTGTATTGCTTAAATGCATATGAGAGGAAATGGGTTGAGATTGCCTTTTGTAAACCACGGGCTTAACAACTCGTGAAAGCTAGAGGATCGAACGCTACCTACATTCATGACAAATTACCACTTCGCTTGTGGAAGGTACACGTTCCCAATAATGAATATTAATGCGGTAACCGACATTCTTGTGAGGAAATCTTTTTTCATGATTTATCTTTTTGGTTTAAGATTTTGATGATGTCCCATGTCTTGTCAAGAATGACAAAGGGATGTGGTCACTCCTCCCAAGGGCTTTTGGGTGCCACCTATACAAAGATAGGTGTTGAAAACTTCCCGAAAAGCTTCCCTAATCCTTAATCCTCTGAAATCCTAGCTGGCCAAATCTGAGGCTGCTTTCACCAGCTCATCTGCTTTGGTGTTACCCTCCCTGTATATATGGCTAACTTTGAAGGCTGCAAACCCGTCTGATAATTCCTTGACCTGCTACGATAGGTGATTTAATTTCCAGTTAGGAGTAGATCCTTTGTGAATTGCATACATAGTTATTAATGAGTCTCCCTCCAAGTGGATTTGGTTGAATTTCAACTTCCTACCTAACTACAAGCCAATCATTGCCGCTTTGAATTCTGCCTCATTGTTTGTGCATCTACCCAGCAATATGGATCTCACTACTAAAACCTTGCTTTCAAAATCACGTGCAATGCATCTTGCCCCACATGGGCTTGGATTTCCTTGTGCGACACCATCGAAATTAATTTTTATCCACCCTGGATCTAGGGATTGCCAAACTGTTTCCTCTCTTAATGCTTTTTTGATTGAAGGGAGCTATTCCCACTTAGGGTGGGTGGCTTAAGACCCAGGAAGCATTTGATTAGAGTGTCATCCTAGCTTGTGAAAACTTTGTGCTTATCTTCCTTACGCCTAGCATCCTCATTGACGAGTTCCATAATTTTTCTCTCAATTTTATCCCAAAGTTTGTCCTTGTTCAACTCATTTCCTTGGAAAATTCTCTGGTTCCTTTCCTTCCACAATTCCCATATTACTATGGATGTAGAGATTTTCCAAATGCTGCTAAACATTGCTTTGTTACTTTTTTGAGGCCACATCTTGAACCAAGTTGCAAGATCATCCAACATCGGTTTTTGAAGATTAAGCTTGGATCTCACATGATTCCAACATTCCATTGCATAAGGACAGGACAACAACAAGTGATTTGATGTTTCCATATGAGCTCTACAAAGACAACACCTTCCCAGACCTTAAATTATGAATTTGGCCAATTTGTCCTCTGAGGATTCTCTTTTGGACTACCAGCCATGCAAAAACTCCTACCTTTGGTAGGAATTTGTTTCCCCAAAATAGTTTACTTGGCCAATCCTGTCGGGCTATTGCTATTTCTTTAGCCTTATATCCTAGCTTCACCTTATAGGTCCCAGTAGCATATCCACACCACCTGATTTGGTCCTTACCATTAGATGGGACAAAGAATATTTTCTTGAGGATTTTGGACAATGCTTCCTTCTAGTTCTATGGGGCATTGAGGGATTGTAAATCATTCCAAATCCAATGTGTGCTTCCTTGATTCAAGATCTTCTTGCCATAATTGGCAACCTTATTACCCCATAGTCTAGTGGTTTCCTCTTTTATCTCCTCCAAACCTTGTATGTCACCAATTGGTGCTTCCCCGCACCATGAGTCATGCCAAAAGGATGCACTATTGCCATCTCAGACTTCCTAGGTGACATGGTCTGATATAATATCTCTACACTCCATTAGGAAGTTCCAAATTGCAGATCCTCTTGAGGGGTCTAAAACTATGAGGATTCTCGTTGGGTCATCTGAGTCAAGATACTTCCTTTTCAATATTCTAACCCAACTTTGGTTTCCTTTAGTATGGATGTCCTAAACTAGTTTGGCTCCCATGGCCTAATTCATGAGGGGTAATTGTCATAACCCTGCACCTCCAGCTTGCTTTGGCAGGAAAATCTTGTCCCATGCCAAAAGAGGAAATTTGTTTTGTTCCCCCGTACCACTCCAAAAGAACCTTCTGAAGATTTGGGTGAGAGCATCTTCTGTTGCTTTGGGAAGTTTGAGACAAGACATCGAGTATACTAGAATTGCAAATAATATTGACTTAACCAACATGAGTCTACCGGCTAATGAGAGTCATTTACCTTTCCATGTGGTTAACTTGTTCTTACAACTACTGATTAAATTCTCCCAGTAGCAATTTTTGTTAATGCCTGCAAATAATGGGATTCCCAGATAACACCCTAGCAAGGAGGCAACTTTTAAATTCAAGATCCTTGCAATATCTCTTTGTAGGCTTGGCTGAGTATTTAAGAAGAATATCTTAGATTTTCCCCAATTGATGTCTTGACCAAATGCTCTGCAGTAGGTATCCAGGAAATTTTTAATCATTCTTGCTTCCCTTCGACATGCTTCACCCATTAGTACTATGTCATCAACAAATTGTAGGTGGGTTGAGGGGTCTAAACCATTTGCAACATGTATCCCTTTCCATTTACCTTCCTCTCTAAGCCTTTTGATCCCCCTCCCCAGTACTTCTACCATAATTATGAACAAAAATGGGGACAAAGGATCTCCCTACCTTAGCCCTCTGGAGGATGAGAAGAAACCATTTGTTGTGCCATTAACTAGGACCAAGAATTTTGGAGATGAAATGCAACTGTTGTCCCAATTGATCCAGTTTGTGCGGAAACCAAATTTGCCTAATACTTCCAGAAGAAAGCCCATGTCTACCATATCATATATGCTTTGAGAATGTCTAGCTTTAGAAGCATGAATCCCTCCTTATTTTTCTTGGCCGTGTGAATTGTTTCATGAGCTATGATGATGCCTTCTACTATGGATCAGCCTGGAGCAAAGCCACTTTGTTCCTCAGAGATAACTTCCTGTAGCACATTTTTGAGTCTGTTAGCAATTATCTTTGTTACCACTTTGTACATAGTGTTGCAAAGGGCAATAGGCTTGAAATCACTCATAGATTGAGGGTCTTTCTTTTTAGGGATTAGTGTCAAGAAGGTGTGGTTTATTGCCCCTAACATTGTCATTTTCTTTCCGGATTCTTCAACAACTACACCAAGGTCTTCCCCAACTATATCCCAGAAAGTTTGAAAGAATCCAATAGGAAAGCCATCTGGGCCTAGGGCCTTGTCTGGATTCATTTGAAAAATTGCCTCTTTAACTTCTACCAGGGATACTTTTTGATAGAGAAGTTTGTTTTGATCTTCTGTGGTTATGGATGGGATTGCATCCAGTAAATAGTCCATGTCGGCCCTGTTAACTTGGTATTCCTTGTTTAGCAGGGATTCAAAGAAATTGGCAGACTCTTTGTTGACTTCTTTAGTTGATTGAGTTGAATCACCATTGGCTTTTTTGATTGTTATGATCCTCTTTTTGTTGTTATTTTCTATTGTTGATCTGTGAAAAACTTTGTGTTTATGTCCCCTTCTTTTAGCCATACTTCTCTTGATTTTTAGCACCAATAACATTCCTCCCGTTTGAGAACTTCTGCCGGTTCTTCTTTTAGACTTTTTCCATTCTCAAAGTCTACAACATCCATGCCCCTAGCTATCACATGATCATTTAGAGTGCGGATTTCTTGTTTTATTCTTTCTTTCTCCTAGAAAATATTCTTGAAGTGACTTTTGTTCCATTCTTTCAACTTCACGTTTATGTAGCTCAGTTTTTTGCTTACTTTGTAAAGTTCTGTTTTTTCGCCGAAATTCACTAAATTCCACCAGTGTTTTATTAAATTTGGAAATCGATTGTCTCTTAGCCACATATATTCAAATTTGAACGGACAACCTTTGGGCACTTCAACAAGGCCAAAAGATAATTGGACTGGAAAGTGATCAGAACAAGTGAAGGATAGAATTTGGGCATCATGGGATCCCTCTAGATCACCCCAATTTCCCCACAAGAGAAATCTGTCAAGCCTTTTTGCAATATTAGTGAAGCCTTTCCTCCTATTGGACTAGGTATATATTCCATTCCTTGTTTGAATATCCAAGAGGATATTATTATCAATAAACTCCTGAAAGTCTCTTTGAACAGCCAAAGTTTTTCTGACCCCCTTATTTTTTTGTATTGTTTAGAGTGGCATTGAAGTCCCCTACTATAATCCCTTTCTCTACCCTTTTTCTTTCTACTATTCTAGAAATACTATCCCATAGTCTCTTCTTTCCTTCTATGGGTACCAGACCATAGACATTAATGTAGAAGAAAGAAAGGTTTCTTCTTATGTCTTTAAGCTTGATTGCTTGCCAATTCTTAGATTCTGCCTCTACTTCCCCAACAATTGAAAGAGGGTTCCATATAACCCCCAAACCCCCAGAATCCCCTGAGGCCTCCAAGAGTTTCCCTTTCCATTGATGCCATCTATCCAACCTTCTTCCACCTTCTTCCTTATTCCACTTTGTTTCTTACAAGAGTACTACATCTGCATTTGACTGGTCAATTTGGCTCTTGACCATACGCCATTTGTCAGGGGCATTAACACCCCTGACATTCCAAGTTATGAGCCTCATTTTTCTGAGGGAAGGATACTCTCCTTCCCTATCTTTAGTTTCTTTTGCCCTAAGGCATTACCAGCCATCACTAGCTTGGCCTTATTTGACATTCTTCCCCTGCTTGACTTTTTCTTAATGTTGGGGCCTTTAAGCCTTGATTCTGACCATTGCAACTGCCTAACTTCTAGTAATTCTCCTTCCTCTACAGCCTCCCAAAGCTCACCTTCCCCATCTGAGAGTTTCTCAATCTCTTCCTCATTTGTTTGTTGACCCTCTTCTTCCACTTCAATAAGAGGGGCACCCAAATTTGCTAATATGTTTTGGGGATTCTTTTGTGATGAAGAGACAAGAAGCTGATGGGTCCGATCACTACTAACACCACCGATAGATAATTCCTTTAGTTTGCTTTGAATATCTTTCTAGAGGAGCTGAGTGTCATCCATGAGGGCAATGAGGGCTTGCTTAGCCTGGTTATTATCTTTAGTGGAGATTCCAATTTCCTTTGGTAAGGATGATAAGGGTTCCTCTGGAAGAGCACCAATTTCCTCTCTAGTTGGCCCATCTATCCCCACATATGTCCTAACCTCAAAGCTGGTATTCAGTGGGGGCACATCCACTGAATCAACTTGGATGTTATTAATTGTGTTGGATGTTGATCACAATTTTGAGGTGCTCTCTTGGAGTGACTTTTGAAAAAGGCAATTTTTTGTTCTTGATCCCTCCCAAACTTCAATTTCTTGCTGCCAGCTTCCAAATTTGGTTAATATCTCAATTGTTTTATATATCCCAACCCCTACATCTATTTCAACCAACACACATGGTTTTGATCCCCCTACTCCATTGATGAAGTCATCAGCCACTCCAATACATACTCTTAGGGCATCACCCAATCTTATCATGGCACCAATATTCCAGAATTTTGATGGTAAATCTACTAGTTTAATCTAGGTCAAAATTTGGGTCAAGATCAGTAATTCGATGGGTCAAAATTACCTTGCCAGTTTGTACAATGAAACTAGTGCCCATTCATAAACAAAGGATCTCCTTCTAAGATTTCCAATTTCAACTTTAAATCTATACATTCTATCAAAAAGAAGGAGTTCGGAAGGGGGTGACGCTTACTTGGTCTGGACATTTATTCAGCCACCAGGCTTTGATCACATCATTCGAGCTGGCTAGGCCAGTCCATTTCGCAAAGAGGGCATGATCTCATAGCCTCACCACTCTTTTTTCTATCAGTTTTGTTGGCATATGAAATAATTTGTGTCCTCTGGGCTATATCTTCATGCCCTCAAATGTTCGAGATTGGGAATTTTTGTGATTTATTTTCCTTCGAAGTAGGTCTTGGTCTCTCTTATTCATTCTTCTTCCAAATTCATACTCCTCTCTAAGAGATTGAGTTGTCTTTGCAAAAGTGTTTTGTCCAGAGTTGGGCGGACCTTTTTCTTGCCATACTTTGTTGGTTCGATTCTAGAGGTTTCCTCCTTTGGCCTTCTAATTAGCAACCAATTGTTTTCCTTTTGAATCCCATTCCTAAAACCACCCACACCTACGCCTATATGCTACTCTTCTTGATGAGTTCCAATTGTTGCCTGGGGGTTTTTTCTTTTGCTTTGAAGATCTGTCTTGCTCTCTCTCTAGCTGAAGGGTTCTAGATGGATCCTTACACATTTGGTTTTGCCTGTAGTGTGGATGGCATTTGTCCACCCAACTTCCATTTTTGAAAACCCACTGAGGGGTATGACCTGGATTCTGTTGGTTCACTGCGCCACTGTCCTTCCTGGGAGGCTTGACTCCTTCCATCATTTCATAATCACCCCAGCGGATACGCAACCCTTCTGCAGATTTTCGCTCATCCTCGCTCGCTCACGCCATTATTTAAAATCTATCTTGTTTATAAATGTTAAGGGGCATGCTATCCTATAAATAATTATTTTTAATTATTTAATTATCTCATTATTTGTTCTCACCTTTCTTTTTAAATAAATAAAATTAATATTTTATTTATTAGTACTTGCAAGACAATACTATTGTAATGAGTTTGTTTTTCTTAGTTAATTAGTTATTAACAAGTTAGCTTTTAACCAATCAAAAACAATAACTTTTTTGGAAAAAAATTAAATTCAGAACTTGCAAAATATTTAATTTTATAAATTATAAAAAATAGTTTTCATGAATACGATTAGTTTAAAAGTTTTGTGTGTTGGAGGATTTTTAGAAAAAGTGAAAGTTAACTATTATTTTGCCTATTTTTTAGAAAATTGAACTATTATTTTTCCTATTTTTGAGAAAGTTGAACTATTATTTTGCCTATTTCTAAGAAACAAAATTTACTCTATTTTGTTTCATTTTCCAAAAAATTGAAAAGATTAACATCATTTGATTGTTCACCAATTACAACCGCAAACACGCCGTGCGATTTGTTTGGACATCCACTTAAGGCTTAGCCCCACCTCCTGTTATAAATGTAAGCTTTCTTTACATCTTGGTGATATAAAAGAAATGATGGGATAGCAAGACAAAAAATATATATTTTATGAACTGGACAACAATTGTAGGTATTGCCCATATGCTTCCCCATGCTTCCAATATTTTTATGTAATTTTTAATTTATTTTTTAAAAATTTATTATTTTTGTAATATTAAATATTATAAGTTTATATATTTATTTTGTTGTGTTTTAATATGTATATTCATAATATTTTGAAATATCTATTTAGATAGATTCATTAATATAAATAGATAATTATAAATTCATATATTGTTATTATTATGAACCAAGTTTCTATTATTATTAGTTTTCAAATAATTTAATGACAATTAATAGATTTAATTTTTTATTCAATATAAATTATATTATACATATTATTATTTAACAAAACTATTATATGAATTTTATACTTTAATTCTTTCGTATAATTATATTATATAATCATTTCATTTTATTTATATTTTATTTAATATAAAATAATTTTAAAAATTATTATTTAAATTTATAGTATATAATGAATAAATATTATTTAATATACTATAATAAATTTATGTTATATTATACATATTATTTATTTATTTTAAATAAAAAGGGGTAAAAATTGTATTAAAACCAAGAAATTAAGAGTACATGAGAATCAGGGAACCCCAGGCTCCCACCAAGGAAAACCTAAGAACATCCAGCAAAAACAAGACCACCATCCAAAGAACCACCAGTAGCTCATCCCTCCATATCATCAGCAACGACCTTCTCTAATTCCTGAACATACTCGGGGGATAACTGGTTCCACCCCTAAATCCTCCAATCATCCTCATGCTCTAAAGCCCACTTAGCCAAATAGTCAGCCACCCTATTCCATTCTCTCATAATGTGGATAAAAGACACCGTTTCCAAAGTAGCACATCTCTGCAGGATCTTTCGAACCACCAATGCAATTTTCCAATTAGCCTTAGCCACCCTTTGCTCGAGCAACATATTAATAATAATTTGTGAATCAGATTCACAAATAATCTTAAGCCAACCCAAGGTACAAGCACACTCAAATAGCCTAGAGAATTGCCAGTCCTTCCATAAGGTTGTTGGAATACCGCCCCTTATGAATGTAGAACAGGAAAATGACTGAGCCTGAACAATCTCTTCCAACTCCACCAATCCCAGCAGGTCCAGGGTTACCTCTAAAGGAACTGTCAGTATTAATCTTCAGGAAATCTGTTGGAGGAGGCACCCATCAACCAACCCTTTGAACCCTCTTTTTAGCCCTCCTTCCTCTTCTGACACTTGCAGAGACAGAATTCAACCCCTGCAAGCCTAATCTCTTCACAATCTCATCATCACTTCTTTCCAACAGAAACACCACTTCACATTTGGCTTCCACTATCTCATGGATCATACCCACAACTCTGTGCCAAACCTATTGAGCCATCATCCTATCTCCACGAAAAATCCTATGATTCCTTTCCAGCCAAATTTTCCAAAGGATGAGCGTAGGGCCAATGCTCCACACAATCTAAAGAAAGGAGGCCTGGGATGGGGGTCTCCCCATACTACCCCAGAACTTAACCAGAGAAGACGCATGAACGCAAGGATGTTTCCAAACACCCCACCACCAATGCCAGAGCCTCAAAGAATAACAACACCTAAAAAATAAATAGGGAGAATCCTCCTCGCTGCAGCCACATAGGACACACATGGAGGGACCCTGTAATCCCCTCCTATGAAGATTATCCCATGTCAAACATATGTTCCAAGCCAAAGTCCACACAAAATAATTACACTTTGGCTAGGAAAACTTGTTCCACACATGTTTCCACCAAGGGACCTCCACCCCCCCAAACTTACTAGATAGTAACTCCTGATAACCACTAGCCACAGTGAAAGCACCCTTGGGATTCAGGCTCCAAGCTAGAATATCTTTATCCCTAAGGGAATTGCATTGTCTACCAGCCAAAATATTATGCAACACAACACAATCCTCATCCAACCTGTGAATAGGCCAATCAATTGGGTCCTTCCACCTGGCCACCTCCACCTATCCACATGGATAAAAACTCTTAAAATCACTCACCCTTGACCAACCAATCTCCAAGAAGCAATGAGACAAAGCCACCAAATTAGGGTATTGATGCAGAATGGGGGAAAAACCATCCCAAGAATCAGACCAAAAGAGAGCCTCAACCCCCCTATTACAAATCCAGAACAGGCCATCCCTGATCAGCGAAGCCCCTTTCTTAAGCGTTCCCCAAATAACAGAACCTTTCCCCACCAGAGGAAACCTGGGAAGCTCCTCCTTCCAAACCCCTGACATATACTTGTGAGATAAGATCCTGGCCCATAGATGATTCTACTCCATACACCACCTCCAGTAAAGCTTTGCAGCCAACGCCAACCCTGACCAAGTCGCCTGCCGCAATCCAAGACCCCCAAACTGCCTCGGGCTACACACAACCTCCCACTTAACTAGGCTCCACTTGGATGAAGACAAGCTACCCGCCCATAGGAATTGCCTAGCCAAAGAGTCCAATTCCTTCACAAAACCAACAGGCGCCACTTGTAACATACATCTATAAATAGGAAAAGCCTGCACCACAGACTTTAACAGCTAAACCCGACCAACAAAAGATAACCATTGACGAGTCCAATGATTAACCTTTGCATTGAACCTATCTAGAATAATCTGCCAAGAATCCCTGGGAAGTCTACTAGTAGAGATAGGAATACCAAGATAAGTGAAAGGGAGAGAGCCAATTTGGAACCTCAAAATATGAGCAATCCTTTGTTGAATAGTCTTCAGAGTATTAAAGAAGAAGATGGAGGATTTGTCTTCATTAATCCTTTGACCAGAAGTGGCAAGGTAGATATCCAAAACCCTGCGCAAATTTGAAGCTTCTTTGATCTTGGCAAGACCCATTAAGGCCGTATCATCAACAAATTGCAGGTGCGACTGAGGAGGCAAACCATTTCCCCACCTCCATCCCTGGATATAACCCAACTCCACATGATGTTTCACTAGTCTACCCAAGCCTTCCACGAGAAGAATAAATAAATACAAAGAAAGGGGATCCCCTTGACGAAGACCCCTAGAAGCACTAAAAAGAGAGGAAGGCTCCCCATTAATCAAAACCGAGAATGAAGTGGAGGTAACACAACACATAACCCACTGGATCCACTCCTCAGCAAAACCAAAAGCACTAAGATTTTTTCACAAAAAGGACCACCTTACCCTATCATAAGCCTTCGCCATATCAAGCTTGATGAACATAGCCTTTTCTTTCGAGGATGCCATAGAGTGAATGGTCTCTGAAGCAATGACCACCCCATCCAGGATTTGATGATCCTCCACAAAACCACTTTGTTCTTTAGATATAAGCCCTCCAAGCCATCGCTTCAGCCTCTTAGCAATCAGCTTGGAGATGATTTTATACACCACATTACACAGAGATATGGGTCAAAATTGGTTCAGACGATCTGCCCCCTCGCATTTGGGAATGAGAGCAAGAAATGTAGAGTTTAATGCCCACAACATCTGCTTGTTACTCATAGACTCACGAACCACCTCCAACAAGTCCAACTTGATGATATCCCAAAACTCTTGATAAAATTCAACCAGAAAACCATTAGGACCCGGGGCTTTCCCTTTCTTCATCTGGAAAACAATAGCCTCTAATTCCTCCAACGAGACAATACTTAAAAGATGCTCATTCATTTCTCTAGAGACCAAAGAGGGAATACAAGAGAGAACTTGGATCTCTTCTATCGAGCTCTCCTGAGAGTCCTCACGAAATAAAGAAGCAAAGAATTGTGAAGCTTCTCTAGACATATCCTACAAAGAAGATAAATGCTCACCCCTATCATTCACCAGAATAGGCATAGAATTCCCATGTCTCCTAGCTTTCACTGAATTAAAAAAGAAAGCGGTGTTTCTATCACCCTCTTGTAACCACTCAACTCGAGCCTTCTGTTTCCAAAAAAATTCCTCGCTCAATTCACATGCTTCCAAAGCTTTCTAGGCCTGGGCCTCCTCCCTTAGTAAATCCTCAGTAAGACCAAACTCCCTTATCTCCCGAGTGATACTATCCAAATCAGCTTGAGCAGCACCCTTAGCATGAAAAATATTTCCAAAGCACTGCCTATTCCACCTTTTAAGTTGATATTTTACATATTGCAGTAGTTTAGAAAAAGAATACATAGCAGTGCCAAAAGTAGGTCTTCCCCTTCTCCACCATTTAGCCATGTGCACCTGCAAAGAAGAGTTTCTTAACCACATCAGTTGGAACTTGAAAGATGGAGACTGAGCCACCTGCACCGAGGTAGTAGAAAACTTAATAGGCCAGTGGTCAGAACCCCTCCAATCCAAAATCTCAGAACTAGCCGACATCGCTCCACCAACCCAAAAGCAGGACACCAAGAAATGGTCAAGTCTCTTGGCAATACAGCTCTCCCCCAATCTCCTATTGTTCCATGTAAATTTCCCATTCCAAGGCTTAATGTCTATTAGATTCAAAACAGAGATCTGCTATCATGAAAGAGGAAAGCAGATGGTTCCAATCTCGCATTACCACCCTTCTCATCCAAATCAATAATAGCATTGAAATCACCCGCAATAATCCAAGGGAACAAAGGAGCCAGGCTCTGAACAAAACTAATATGAGACCACAATAATTGCTTACCATGAAAATCAGTAGGAGCGTAGATGTTTGAGAGAAGAATAGTTTCCCCCAACTCCAGACTTGAGATAACCACTAAGATGGAAGACTTGGAGGACACCCACTAAAGAGGACAAATCTTCATAGGATTCCATAGGCAAGCCACCCCACCTGCATTACCTTGAGCCCCAATGCACTGACAACTGCCCTTCACCCACAGCTTAGGAAACAACCCAATCATACCTTCAACAGTTAGCTTAGTCTCCTGTAAAAAAATAACATCAGGATATTATACATATTATTATTATGTAACATAATTATTAGATAAATTTAATATTTATATAATTATATTTTTTTCTTCTAATTATATTATACTATCATTTGATTTTGATTTTTTTTGATATTTATACTGTCTTTATAATATTTAAAATTTTAGTATATAATTATTTTGATATACGATAATTGATTTTTATATAGTATAATTAAAATAAAATTATTAATTATTAATATTAATATAAATGTATGTAACTATCTTTTATTCCATTAAATTAGAATATAGGCATGCATTATCCTATAAGATTTTAATAAAAATTAAAATTTATGTGACATTTTTAATTATTATTTAATACTATAATTAACAAAATTAACATTTTATTTTATTCACATTAACAAAACTTACATTTATTTTTATTAAATCTAAAATACTATAATTAAAATACTATAAAGGAAAGTACTAGCCACTACATCGCACTTGTTTCTCTTATGTTGGCCACCTAAATTAAATAATCTTTATTATTTCTCCTATCACCTCTTTGTCTATGCCAATCTTATCTTCCACCTCAAGTCTTTATCTTTCCATGTCTTTCTTCTCTCAATTAACCTCCACCCTTGATTAAGTTATTTTCTAATTTAATCTTGGCCCTTGATCATGATCCTTATTCTAGAAACTCCTTTATAAAAGGAGACATTTAACCCTAATTCATTCACCTAATAATTTAATTCACCCATTCATTCATCATTCATCCATGTCAAATCAAGCAAGCTAGGGTTAGGTCATTTAAAGAGCATTTAAGACCACTTCTAAGGCATTCAAGAGAAAGATTCTTCATCCATTGTTGCAGCAATTCAAGATCAATCATCATGACAAGTTTCTAATTGCATTGTTTCATGTTTCATGTTTCATGTTTCATTATCTTATTTCATCATTTTGGTTTAATTACCTAAATGGGGTTTGACCAAGGCAAACCCCCAATCCCTAACAATCAACATTTTCTCTATCTTCCTTTGTGTGATTGCAAATTTAGGTGCTTGGATGGCTTGGAAATGATTGAAGAATAGATTTCAAACTTGTTGAAGTCATCTCCCTATTGGCAAGGTCAAAACCTACACAAAAAGTCACCAACAGTGCTAAAAATTAAGGTTTTGGATCCAGACACCTAGGGGTACAACTTGTGCAGACCAAGAGCTTCAAATTCCATTTTTGTGTTTTCAAAGAAACCAAAATGGAATAATTCTCCCAGAGTGGCGAATGAGTCCCACTATACCTATTTTCTAGATATTTTTGTAGATTTGGATACCCATTTGGCTAAAACAGGCCTTGGTGCAGTTTTCCAGAATGGGACTGATTCGCCCAAAATGGTGAATGAGTCCCACTAGGCCTAAAAATCAACATTTTTAGAATTTTAGAGTCATTTCCAATCCTCGAAAAGTCTACATGTGCACACATTCAATTTTATAGCTTTCTGTTTTGTTTCACTTGCATTTCTATTCATTTTTCTAGGTCTTTTTGCATACAACACTGTGTTTTCAAACACTTTGCATTTCTTAGTTTTGCATGCATGATCAATCCACTTTATCAGTTCTTTGCATTTATTTAATCTCATCTAGGCATATTGCATCCATATTACTTTAATCTTTGAATGTTTACATTGCATTTTAGCCCATCTTTCCCCTTTTAGGTGAAAAACCCTATAAAGACTAGAAAGGCCCTTGGGTGCCAAAATATTTGTTTACAATGTATAATATTATCCTGAGGCCTTTTGATTTAACGTATATGATATTTGAAACCATTTTTGTGTCTATGGAGAGCCACACTAAAAAATAACATGACTTTACTTAAAAACTTAGTAATTATCCTTTAAAAAAATTTCACTATATTCATTACACATTAATATATAATTATTAACTAGTAGTCACACCTTGGTGTGCAATGGATACATCGAAGAGGTGTGGAAGGTCAATTAAGAAAAAAATTGGTCTTTTTTTGCATAAATTTGTGTAGTACGTAATGTCAATTGGTAGGCCATTTAGCAAATGATGTTTGTGCAAAAAAGGTCTCAATGGAGAAGCGATAGCTTCAATTCAAATATGCATCCACTTACATTTACACGACAAAAATAAAACCTTTGAATCAAGAAGATAATCATGCTCCATTACCAACAAGCTCATATTATGTTTGCAATAGGGAGAAAGGGAGATATAGGAAGAGTTTGGGATAGAAAGAGGGAGAGATGGATGGGAGAGAGAGAGAGAGAGATGACACAAGTATGGAGAGATATAGAGGAAGATAGTCAGTAATGCACATGTAAAGATCCTACAAATTAGGGATTGATATTTACATGAGTGGAGTTCAGTTCAGTTCAGTTTAGTTAGGTTCAATTATCTTCAATTGCATGTAGTTAGTTTCAGTTGAATGCTAGTTGACTTTAGTTGACTTGAGTTGCATGAAAAATAACAAGTGGATACATTTAGGTAAGTGGGGATGATCAATCATGCATAATGTTTGCATGAATTGGTGGAGAGATATGTTTCAGTTAACAAAGATTGGCTTGGACCCACCTTGGGCACCCAAGTGGGCATCTTTGAGTTGACACCTTTGTATGAGAAGATATTTACAAGGCTCAATTAAGTGGGCCCATTCTTGGGCGCCAACTTTAAGGAGAAGCTTGGAAGATATTTTCTTGACCAAAGATCAGTTAAGTGTTTAGTTTCGGGCGCCTAAATTGAGGAGACTTTGGTTTTGACTTCATGTTACACATTGGAACTCTACTTACCCAATCTAGGCGTAGATATTTGTGAGGAGCTTTGTGCTCTTGTTTTGATCAACTCTTTGGAGTTTACAATGCTCATAATTGTCTATTAATTGCAGTAAGTTGAAGAGAGTTTTATGAGAGTTTATTGCAGGTTGTGAAGAAGAATTGTTGTAGTTAGCTATTAACAATCAAGGATTTGGATACAGATATTGTAATCTTGTTCTAAGGTTAAATAATACAAGCACTATTGATTCTAGTAGGAGTTTTTTTTTCCCAAAGGGTTTCTTCAATGATATGTTGTGTCACTTCTATCTTCTTGTCTCATTCTTCTACAATCTTTTGTCTCTTTCTACAATTGGTAAAATTGATCTAAACAGATAATCATACACAAAGAATTTGTAACAAAGAACACTTAATAGATCTACAATCTCATAGTTTTATAAGTTTTAAGCTACATAATTACCTCCATTTTCAACAGATAGAGGCTAAGAAGAAGATGAAGTGAGAGGAAGAGGGAGACAAATAAATAGAGAGGTAGAGAGAGATAGAGGGAGATATATTTAGATAAAGAGAGATAGGAGATAAAGAGGAAGAGATAAAAGAGATATAGAGGAAGAGGGAGAGGGAGAGATAGATATAGATATAGATGGTGAGATAGAGTGATAGATAGATAGAGATATAAGGAGATATAGAGAGAGGGGGGAAGGGATAAACAAATAGACAAACACACATAAAAAAGTAGAGATAAACAAATAGAGATGAAGAGACAGAGGGAGAGATATCAGTAGAGGAAGATATGTAGAGGGAGAGAGAGAGAAGAGGGGGAGAAAGGGAGATAGGTCAAGAGAGAGAAGAGGGGGGAGAGGGAGAGATGGAGTGAATAAGAGAGAGATAAATATATAAAGAGGGAGAAAGATAGAGAGATGAAAGGAGAGAGGAAGAGAGAGGGAAAGATGGAAGGAGAGAGGAAGAATGGGAGATAAAGATCTAGAGGGAGAGAGGAAGAGGGATAGACAAAGAGAGAGGGAGAGATGGAGGGATAGAAAGGTAGAGTTATAAATTTATATAGAGAGAAATAGATAGAGGATATATAGAGAGAGGATATATAGAGAGAAAACATATAGAGAGAGATGGGAAGATGAAATATTCCCCTTAATTTTTTCCCCAAAATTAGATACACAAACCATCATCAAACCATTGATTAGCGTTAGCTCCAAATGCAAATCAACATGGAAAGTAACTCTAGCCAAGAATGTTCACTAAGATCCCAATGTGGGCGAGGTGATAGCATATGGTTAGAGGATCATTAGGTATAAATTGAACTGAAAGGACAATTCATCTACTGATGTAGGCATCCACAAGCAGTGGGAATACTCCACTTATTCAGTGGGTGAGATTATTACATTGTTAAGGCTGCAAGCCAGCCATTAAATCCTCTCTTCCACTTATTTCATGGGGGGAAAATAGTCCACACAACCACTTATTTTGTGGGGGGAATTTACAAACAAGAAAGATGTTTATTCTAAAACTCAACCACTTAATTATGGGAGTGTAATCAAGTATAAATTGCAACAATAAAATGGAATAGTGGTTAGTACTACTAACTAGCTTTACAATGAATAGAAATAGCTGCAAATAAGAGAGATAAGCTTCTAGAATGTTCTTTATCCACACTAGTGGTAAACCATCTAGGGGTTACAATGATGTAAATTAATTAAAAGAAAATGCGGCAAATTAAAGAACTAAAATAGTACTATTGTTTTCAGTTTTACAATAAAAAATAACTACAATTTTCAAGTGTTTTTACCATCATTACAATATACAATTAAAGGATGGTTTCTTCAATGAAAAACCTCTCAAATAATGATGCTAGAAGCCAAAATAAAAAAACTATAACAATCTGATATATATAAATCTATAATTTGGAAATGTCTATCAACAATTAGAAAAACCAAACAAATGCTCACAACTTTATCAATATACCTCTGAATTGATTGAAACAAAATGCAATGGCTCTCTAGAAGGTAGGCGCCCAATTCACCATACAAAATCTGCATCAAAACTCATTAGATAATTTTTGTTCCAACTCCAAAGCCCTCTGCAAGTGGTATGGCCTCCAAAGGGGGCAATTTCTTTAGATAAAAATTTGCACTTCATTAAAAATTTTGAAACTCTCCAAAAGGGGTCACCAATAATCAAGGAATTGATAGGACCAACACCTAGAATCAAAACTAAATCACACAAAAAGTTGTATATAAAAATCTCCTTCAGCCAAATAATAACCAACAACATGAAAACTGGAAATATCTCACCAAAACTCCCCAATAATGCTCAATATGTACTTCTGGTTGAAGCACATTCCCAATAGACCATCTAGGGAACCATAGTTTCAGGCCCGAAGAATGGAGTAAACTTGCTAAGCTTTCCCTTAGCCGAATTCTGGATTTCAAACCAACAACATAACTTTACAATATTCTCCAAAGATGAGAATGAATGAGCAAGGCCTCAATAAACAAGCTTCAAATGGAAAATGAAACACTCTAAATTCCAAGAAGTCAAATCACTTCAACTTCTAAAAGGGACACTTCAACCTTTCACTTTATTTTGAAATAATAAAATATTATTCATCTTCCCTTTTTGGTGTCCATTTCAAAATGCAACAATAAAGCATTTATTAAATCATTAAATGCTCAGCTTGACCCCTTAATGTCCCCTCTTTAAAACAACTTGAAGTCATCAAGTCTAGGCATGGGGTACAACTTAAAAACATGAAATTGACTAAGTATAAAACTCAGTCCAAGGAGATAACCAAAACCAACGCCAAACTAAGACTGATGGATTGCCAAAAATAGCATGACGGGCTGAGCTGAACTGTTGATGATGCCACTGCCAAAATTAGATTTACTAAAAATAGC